>JAURVB010013416.1:0-229319 GCA_033002965.1 Piper betle | reverse complement strand
ATATTCTTTGTTTGCCCCAACAACCTGTTATAAAAAGTTTGGAGTTACATCCATCTTTCTATACCATGGTTGGGACACTTTTTCAACAATTCTTTAAATCTTTCTCATGCCTCAAAGAGAGACTCACCATCAAACTACAAAAAAGATAAAATTTAGTTATGTAATTTAGCACTTTTAGGAGGAAAATATTTTAACAAAAAATTTTAAGACAGTTCATCTTAAGAGGTATTTGAATCAAATGATGACAACCATTCTTTCACATTTCTTATTAATGAGAATAAAAATAAGCAAAGGCGGAGAGCGTCGTCAGAGACACCGGATTGGTTATACATATCGCAAACCGATAGGAAATCAATGATATGCCTATTAGGATTTTCAGTAGGCGATCGACTAAATTGTCGTATAGTTTTTAACATGTTAAATAAAACTTGTTTAAGCTCAAAGTGCGTCGCATCCACCGGTGGTTTAATAATACTAAGTTGTAACCGTTTTACAAGAGGCACAACCCAATCTTGGATTGCCTTTTGTCATCATTGGTGGAAGTGGAGGCATTTGTTGTTGTTGTGGGTCCATGGCTTCTTTTTCTATCACTTCTTGTGCTCTTCTTTCAATGGCATACAAGTTTCTCAAAGTCCTTTCAATCTCTGGATCACTAAACAACATGGGTGACCGCACTTATTGATGCATAAACAAATGATAATAAGGAAGAAGACAATGATATAATTTTTTTTAAAAAAAAAGAAAATCAGACACTAATATCTAAAAAGAAAAGAAAAATAGTCAAAATTTTAATCCTAAATTAACTAAGAAAAATTCGATCTCCATGACAACGGCACCAAAAACTTGTTCGAATAATTTTAATAACATGTAAGTATACACAGTCAAAACAAATAATATAATGATGAATTCGAGTATTATTCCCACAGAGAAATGAATTTCCTTAAATTAATTAACGAAAATAAAATTAAGGGCAAAATAAAAATAATCGACTTAACTAAATCTAAATAACTTTAAATTAAAAAGAAGTTAAAATGATAAAATTTATTCTACAGTCAAATTTCCCTTAATATGAATTTAATCTCCATCACATCTTACCTTTATCTTCTATTCCCTCAGATTGTCGATCTAGGATAGTTATATGACATGGTGGATCCCGCTCCTTCATGCTTCTATTATTTTGCTTCAATTTGTACCTCACGGTGATAATTTATTAATCAATAAAATAATGCATTACGATTTGCCTTACAATCGTATACGGTGTTGTGTATCTTCTGACTACAATGACAAACAAATCAAAAGACTCGTTCTATGATAAATTATCAATGACTAATCTAATTAATTTCTCCCAAAATCTAATTAAACCTCACGATCTAAGAAATAAGTGATCAGTCTATTCATACCATTAAGCACATGCTAATTCAAACAATCTAATTGAATAAAAGTAAGAGGTTGAAATGAATTCAATTAAACCATGTTAAGTTCCATTCTTCTCTAGAATGAAATAAAAGACTACTCTATAATAAAAATAAAAAACAAGATAAAGAAGAAACTAGTTTTCGTTATGAAAGGAAAATAATTACAATAACTAGAACTACTTTTAAGCCAATAGTTGAGATATATCAAACAACAAATGACCACCCCTTTATATAAAAGATGAGATACCAAGGAGATACAAGAATTCCAAGAAGGACTCCACAACACAATGTGGACTAATTGATTATGATGTCTAACGAAGTTTCCAACGCCCTGATAATGGCACCAAACCTATGTATAGCCATTTTCATCTAGTTTTGCCACCACCAAAATTGTATCCATCAATGAGTGGGGGCAATGCTATGACCAGCAAATCCTAAGCTTAATTTGATTCATCTTTTTCTACATTAAAACTCCCTAAATTAAGCATATCTCATAAAATATTAATTAAGTAGAATATAACGAGAAATATCACCTAATTAATTTTGTTTATAACCGAGAAGTACAAAATCACATTAAAAACAAGGGTAAATATTGTATAGTTTAAAACTTAACAGCAATGCAGCACATTTCCGAAATTTGTGGCACTAACTTAACTTTTCATTTTACCACTTGAGTATCGTGGTGGGTGATATAAAAAATGTGAGGGCGTATGCATTGTATGTACAATATGATTATGAGCCGTGGATGCGAGCCAACATTTGCTTAAGTATGTGTGCTTACCACTTAGTGTGAGTCAATCTTAAAGTTTCATAAGTTTTTATGGGTAATGAAATACTCATTTTCCTCTTTGTATTAGTTATTTTTTGAACAAGTTACATTCGATACTGACGTTTTTTATATAATATATGTAGGTCTTGCAAATCCTAAATCGACTTCGATGGAAGGACAGATAAATACTACACACACTTGATCTCAGCGCATTTATTTCTTTTCTTACTTTTACTTATATTTAATATGTTTTAATGTCTATTTAATAATATCTTCCATTTTCATGATACCAGGAAAGTTGTTTTAATCTATTTCATCGAACGAGTCGTACCAACCGACAACTTTAAACATGAATTAATTCGATCGTAACATTTCTGATTCCGTTTTAGGTAAACCGAAATCAAGGTGCTACAACTTGGTATCAGAGCCAACTTAGTGAACTATTAAGGCGGCACACTTTCAGGATGCGTGTGTTGTATGCGCGTGCTGTACAACACATTGCACCAGCTTAGGGGCAAATAGCTCTAGAGATAAACTATTCTTGAACTCGGTCCATGGGAACAAATAATCAATATTTTTAGACTTTTATACATCTTATACGCTATCCCCGAGCCCCAACGCCCAGAAGAAACTAGTACAAATAAGTACTTATGCCATTCAAAGTATGCCGTAGGTTTCTAACGAACTCACAACTAATCTAGATCTTTTTTACGCCAAGAACTAATCTAGCTAGTGGATAGTTAACATGCAATACCTATTGTTAATAAAAGGAGGTGTTCCAACTCCAAGCCAACCACCTGCGCCAGCTATAGGGACAACCTATTCCTGAGCTTGGACAGGCACAAATCATCAATATTTTTAGATATTTTTTAATCTAATCTTCTGAATAAAATTGGAATGAAAATTAAAAAAAGAGATTCAGTTAATCACAATAAATAAATAAATAAATAAGCCATTATAATCTCCCTCATTCAAGTAGAGTCTCTTTAAAATTGGAGTTCAACTCTAAACTATCAACTATCAGATAATTATAGGGTATTTAATTATAGGTAAATCAATTTATAAAATTAAAATCTATGTTTGTCCAATTTTAATATTAAAAACTTTTCATCGACCCAACGCGGATGAGATTTAAATCAGAGACAAAGCAATGTTATTCCAAGCATGCCATAGGTTTTTAACGTACCCACAACCAATCTAGTTTATTTTTTTACGCCACAACTGATCTAGTTAATAAATGAGCCCACAACTAATCTAGTTGATAGTTAACAGGAAATAACGTCTGGTTAATTAGTTTGAGCTCGTAATATTTGTTTGAAAAAGCTAAATTAACGTGGCAAAAAATTTGCCCAAGAAAACACACATGCCGCGATCTCCAACAAACCATCCCGACAATGCCTGCAACTCCAACACCTAGCTGGCCGTGGCCATGCAAACCCGTAGGCCAAAACCACTTTCCCCTATTATTCACTCCCTCTCGTTCCCAGTTTGCACCCAACCACTCAAACTAAAAACTCTTCGCACACCATCCCTAACCTACTTCCCCATTTTTCTCCACCCTACTAACAACTCCGCCTCTATCTATCCGAATATCAACAACTCGATCAGATCTCGTTTACAACTCTCTCCCCCTCTCTATTTCCCACTAACCATCTTCTCCACCAACCAGCCATGAGCCCTTCCCATGCTCATCACGACGTCGATCTAGCGTCAGCAAGAGACAATATGAAGGGCCCTCGGTTGGCTCCCTCAAGGTTAGCAAGCCCTCCCATCTCATACACAAGGCCTTGTCTTTCAACTCCCTGGACGCCGCCGCCTCCAAAGCACCGCAACAGCTGCGGCAGCCCGTCATCATCTACACCCATTCGCCCAAAGTCATTCACACGCATGCCCGCGACTTCATGGCCCTCGTGCAGAAGCTCACCGGCCTCTCCTCTGGCGATGATGAAGGCCCAATTTCTGAAAACAAGTCTGATGTCGCCCGGCAGCCTGTGGAGCCCGATTCTCCCAGCCTTGAGTTGAAGGCCGAGGAGATGTTCATGGCCAATCTTCTGAGCGACAACAGCAACATCGATTATGGGGAGATCAAACCGGCATTTGATCCAATGTTTACACCGAACACCTCCTTTTGTTCGTCTATCTACCCTTTGCATCGATTCCCAGAAACGGCGTTTTGTCCATCCTATGCTGGAAGCAACATCTCTCCCTCAATCATGGACTATCTCAAGTCTTTCCAAGAGCTTTGAGAGGGTGCACTGGTTCCATTTATTTTGTCATTCTGCATAACTCTCAAGAAGTACGACCAGATTTTGTGCTTGTTAAGTGTCTGTTGGACGACGGCTCAATGTGGGTAAACTCTTAAAGACACCACCGAGAGCAAACATGGGTTATTTATTATTTTATTAATTCCCTTTGTATTTTTTTTTAATAAGTTCTTTCCTATTTCTTAATCAATCAAATCAAGTATGCTGTTTTTATGGACGACAGCAACTGATTGTAGCGTGATAAGTTTAATTGTCTTGAGTTGAGGAGTTCATATATGAATAAAATATTTTAACTCTTTCGTATTTTATCAGGGTTACAGCATACTGAATAAAATGTGCTAGGTGTTTTGAAATTTTGGTTGTTTTTCCATCCAAGGGAGCAGTTATATTAACCTTAACAGAATAGGTATTAATACTGTAGTAAAAGAACCATCACCGCTCGAGTAACAAACAAACCCTTGCATAGTTGGCTTGAGATCTTGAAACCAACCAGACATGCAAGTTATTGTTTTTAAGAAAAGAAGCTAGCGTCTACAACCATTCCTATATTACTAAAAGAGGAAATGACTAAAAAGGGAAGAACAATTTGGAAGCTTCTTCATATATAATCTCTAAATAGTTGCACAACAAGTTTGTGATTCCAGCCCAATTGTTTGGGGCATATTCGCCCCCTCTCTTCCATTGTTGGGGATGTTAATACCAATTATTAGGTTGAAGGGGTGATAGGCAACAACAAAACATATAACTTATGTTTGAGAAAAATTTGATACAACAATGTACCTCATTTAGATAAAGAAGAACTTGATAACTTGAAGTTGGAGGACTCTGAGATGTACTAGTGAATCTCTTCCAAGGAGTCTCAACTTATGCGATCTCAACTGAACATAAAACCTAAAGGCCTCTATATAACCACTTTAAACTCTTCCGTATGCTTTTTCATTATTAAGTCTTAGCTCCTACTACACTCTTCTTATTAAAGACATCTCTTGTTTGAGCCTTCTAATTTCTGAAATATTCAAGAGTCCTTCGGACACTTCTAGAATTACATATGAAGTTTGGTTGAGAATCTTCCAACTAAGACACATTTTAATTAAATGAAGTATCTAGTTAGGTTTGCTTTTCAACAACTGTCAAATAACTAAAAGAATTAAACTTGACAATTGCCAAGAAAAAAAGAAAGAAAAAATAATAACCTAACCAAAACCCAGCCATGATCATTCCTAGATGCTGGCTTTTTATTAGTTCGCAGGCCATCTTGACCCAATCAAATCTAATTATGACTAACATAAATCTTTTTATTGAACAGAATAAATTGGTGATTGAAATGAATCTGGATCATAGTAATTGTCACAAGTCAAATTCTTACCATATAGGATAGGATAAGAATTATATATAACCCACAACCTTCTTTCCCTTCTTCCGTTTTTCACGTCTATCTAATATGCTTTTTTAGTGGAGATTAATCTCTCATTTATAGAGAGAATGTGATGAGAACAATTCCCAATGATATCTCCATTAAATGAGTGTAAAATCATTCAACATGGAACAAACACTATCGTTATCTGTAAAGATCTGGTGAATTAGGTTTTGGGCCAGTCTGATCCCACAGATGGTGTAACCCTATAATGCAAACGCTATTGAATAAAGATATGACTATTAAGGAAATGATTAATCATTATTTGTAACGAGTTATATGTACAATATTTCTGAAAATGTTTCCTAATTGCATTATCCGTTGAACATGGAAATGTACTAATAATAATCATTTTCTACTTCCACTATGCATTGAATGTTGAATACATATTAGAGGAAAAACAACTGTTTGTCACTTAAACTTTCAGTGACAGAAGATCTAGTTTCAGGGACAGAAAAGTGCTTATAAAACCTGTGACCTGAATCAAGGTTTTATAGTCTAAACCTATCAATTCGACCAATTCGACCATTATTTTTAGCCGAGTCAATTTAAGAACATGTGTATTGAGCCGAGGCCTTATAAACTATAAAGGGTCATGTATGCCGAAGTATATATTGATAACGTCAGTAAAACAATAGCAGAATAAGTTATCAAAATATATAAAAGTACGACCAGTTTTTTTATTTTAGTATTAGACAATAGAATTATTTTTATGTCGAATAATGCATTAGGAAATGTTATTGAGCAGTTTGGGAGGGTTATTAGTTATAGAGTATATTTTGTCATGTTTGGGTGTGTATTATATTTTTATGGGATTTTCTCCTAGTTTTTTGGATATTTTTTAAGATTTATTATGAGTTAGTTATTATTTTTAACTCGAGTCAAGTTTTATTCACGATATCACTACCCAACCATTTCTTCCTCCTGATGCTTCTCTTCTTCCCCCAAACCATCAACACTGCCCCTCCGCTTGTCACTGACACTACTGCTGACACCACCCAGCCACCAATTGATGCCGCCTAGCCTTGTCGCACCATCACCATGCACCCCGAGTGCCCCTAGCCATCGCCTCCACGACAAGAGGGAGCCGCCCCCTAATGCCGTGCTCCTGTCATCAGCAATTGATGCCGCAGCCATCCAGTCTCCACCTTCACGTCACTGACCCTCTGACAACCTTCCTCGACAGGAGCGGGGCCTAGTGCAGTTCATCCTAACCGGATCTCGTCACCCCACCACCAAGCACCCCTGTTTTACCCTTTTCCAGCGAGCTGCGGCCTTTGCCGACCTCGTCGACATCATAGATGCGTCGGGCTCATCGAGCAAGTGCCAAAAGTACCCCATACCACCACCATCTCATCGTTTAGCCACCCCAGCAACAGTCGCCAAAACTACTGAAAATCACCAGAAACTTCCAAAAACCGGATTCACTGGAATTTGCTAGATCTTCCGTCGAGCTCATCCAGTCAAAGCTGATCGAACTTTGAACGCCAACAAGCGCCAAATTCAAGCCCTGAGATACACGACAAAACCCTAGCTGTCACTGATTGCCGACGGAACAAGGTATAATTAACTCCTATTTAATTAATTAAAATTGATGATTTTGAGCATGACATCCTAGAATTGATGAATTGATGTGTTAGATATTTTTACTGTAAATAAAAATATGAATTGCTTGAATGTAGTGTATTGAAATGAAGGTTAAGAAACTAATTAGGTAAACTAAGTAATTATCATAATTTAATACATTGTAGCATAAGAAAACTTATGTGTGATTGATGTATGATGTGGTGTATGCGTGCAATAGGATGTTTGATGCATCAGCTAGTAGGCATTGGCTTTTAGTTTGATGTGTAGATACGGAGTAGGAGTTCACCGCCTAGGCATGAGGACACATAACCTAGGTTAAGCTATTAGATCCCACTTAACCCGGCATATTTAATTGATCAATCTTCCAGATTATTAACCTCAAGGATGAGATCCCTCAAGTTTGATTTCAAAAATAAGATCCACCACATTTCCTGTAACGACCCGGCCATTTTTAACAATATTGTAGGCCTTGTTGGCCAGGTGTTACCAAAATAAAACTACTAAATGCCGAGTAATAAGTTATAAAATAATGGTTCCCACTATAAAATATTAGGCCGATGGGTCAGTCCATCGTGCCCCCTTATTGGCCGATTGGTTCATTCCATCGTACCCCCTATTATGTTGTAATTCTATTGGTTGATGGGTTAGTCCACCATGCTACTATAAAATATTGGGTCGATGGGTTAGTCCATCGTACCCCCTATTATGTTGTAGTTCTATTGGCTGATGGGTTAGTCCACCGTGCCACTATAAAATATTGGGCCGATGGGTCAGTCCATCGTGCCCCCTATTGGCCGATGGGTTCATTCCATCGTACCCCTATTATGTTGTAGTTCTATTGGCTGATGAGTTAGCCCACCATGCCACTATAAAATAATGGGCCGATGGGTCAGTCCATCTTGCCCCCTTATTGGCCGATTGGTTCATTCCATCGTACCCCCTATTATGTTGGGCCGATGGGTCCATTCCACCGTACCCCCTATTGGCCGATAGGTCCATTCCACCGTACCACTGTATTAGTTTGAGCCGATGGGTCCATTCCACCATTCCCCCTATTGGCCGATGGGTCCATTCCACCGTACCACTTATTAGGTTGAGCCGATGGGTCCATTCCACCATACCCCCCTATAGGCCGATGGGTCCATTCCACCGTACCACTGTATTAGGTTGAGCCGATGGGTCGTACCCCCTATTGGCCGATGGGTCCATTCTACCATACCACTATATTAGGTTGAGCCGATGGGTCCATTCCACCGTACCCCCCTATTGGCCGATGGGTCCATTCCACCGTACCACTGTATTAGGTTGAGCCGATGGGTCCATTCCATCGTACCCCCATATTGGCCGATATTTATTTATGGACTGTCTGTTCCATTCTTACACGTCCATTATTAGATTTTGAACAGTGCGGCTAAAAAAAAAGGGTTTCTTGAAACTAGTCAAACGTGAATTTCATATCTGCCATCTAATTTTCAACCATACAATATCTCAACACCCAAAGACCTATTGCAATTTATACCAAAAAGTTCCAGCAACTTAGCAAGGTATTTCTAATGAATTTATGCATTGCAACCATGCATGTAAGAGTTCTAATGGAAAAGAAACTAAGAAGAAGTATGAAATACTTACACTACAAAGAGTGGAATGCCTTTTTTCCCTAACCCCCTCCTCCTATATATATATATGCTTCAACAAGTTCCTCAATTAAATTCTCACATCTATTCATGTATAGGTATTCCCTAGGTTTAACGAGTCTGTTTATTAAATTCTCTTACCCCATCATCCGTTCATGAATCAGTATTCTCTAGGTTGGGTTCGTCTTCCCTAATGCCAGAGTTTGGCCTTACGTCTTCTCTAAGGTTAGGGTTTGGCTTTACATTGAACCGTGATCGGTATACTTGATAACCAACCATATCCATTCATCGAAAATAATATTTCATAATACTTAGGTTCAAGTCTTGAAATAAAAATTTTCACATATTTTTACGGTTCTTACAATCTCCCCAACTTAGAAATATTTCGTCCCCGAAATATTATAACATCAACAGGATGATCATGATTAACTATATCTTCAGAACCTCAGGTTGCTCTTGTTGTTGCTTCGGAGGCTAACGGCAGTCCTTATGTATGTGTCCCGTCCTTCCACAATTGTAGCACCGACTGGGCTCACTGCATAACCCTGAATGCATGTTGTTGCAATTTTTATATAGTCGACACGAAATCTCCTGAAACTTCCTTTTGCGGTTCCCATCGTCATTCCGTTATGTTCAAAAAAATTTTTTTTCAATGATTACTTAGGTTTGTTAGTGAGTCGACTAATTCACTAATGACATATCCCATTGGAGAAAGATAAATATTAGACTCTTCAACAAGGTACTTGAGTCATAAGATGTGAGCTTTTGGGAAACCTTGCTCTGATACCATTTGTAACGACCCAGCCCAAAATGCAACGTAATGGGCTAAGTAATTTCTTTAAAATGGGTACCCCGAAAGTTAAAGATCTCTAGTCCATTCCCACTTATAAACATGATCTTCTCCCACTAGGTATTAGATGTGGGACTAAGTTGAGGGATCTCACATTTCCCTTCTGGCATAATATATAAATTTCTTCCCATACCTATATATAATTTTATCAGGTTTCAGTGAGACGAGAGATGGCAAACCCAACTCACATACCATGAGCGGATGCACGTGCCAATCAAAACGGGCTCTGGATTAGTGAGCAGGCTATTCCATTCCCAAGGGATCCTCAAAACTCCCGTTTTGAGTTCCTCACACCCAAAGAAACGTGGAGGTTTACACGTATTGTTTATTATAGCGCCGATTCAAAGGCTACTAAAGGCCGTTGCCTGAGAGTATTCGTCTTTTGTGCTCCAGGCGAGGAGAATTATAGTGGAAAGGAGAGGATTCAGGATATACTGGTAGTCCCAAGGGACCAGAAAAAAGAGAAATGCTCAGAGAGGTATTAGACCAGTCAGTTCGAGAAGCAATCAGGTCTGCAGCCTGGTGGCTCCTCATTAGATGCCCTTTGGAGTGTTCATGAGAAGTATATAAAGGTTTTATTCAAAATGAGAGTCAGCTCTGATTTGCCAATTTGTAATGTATTTATATTGCTAGACCAATAACTCTTGTTACTAACATTTTTCTTTATATATATGTAGGTGAAGATTAAATATTGGATACGCCAGTTGGATGGAGGAGCAGTGACTTGCTTTGCACACACACACACACCCACACGTGTAGACCGAATGTTTGTTTTGACTGTTTTAATTGTGTTGTTATGTTATTATGAAAAATAAAAATACATATGATGAAGATTGTGGTAAATAGAAATGGATAGTGATATTATAATTTAAAAAAGATTTTAGTGTGCAAGTCGAATGATAAAATTGAAATTTGAATAGAATGAACAGGTGGGTCAAGACCCAAATGTTGAGAATGTTTTTTATGTGATCAAATTGAATGTATATGTGAAAAATATAGTACAATGAATGTATTTGGATTTATGTAGTTATATATGTTGATTTGACAGAGTGGCCCTTAATTACACTTTTAGGGGACATTCTATCTATTTTATTTTTGGAATTTTTATCGATTTTATCGTAATTAATTTGTTTTGTAAACTAGTTGTCATATCATCCATGTAGTAGCATGTTAGGGTTCTATTCATTCATCCATACATAGCGAACGACATCTTCCATCTTGAGATGCCGAGAGTAGATCCACTTAGGACCTATGACAATCCAGTTTAGTTTGTGAGTGAGCCGGATTCAGGGTGTCACAATTTGGTTTCAGTGCCACTCTTAGTCGATTAAGTTAGAAGATATTTATTCATGATGTGTGTACAAAGATTGCTCCTTCCAGCCAGCAGGTATATATTTCTCTCCTTGTTGTCTTTTGATTTATAGATTTCTCACCAATGGGTAGTGTGGCAGTATTTTTAGGATTGGATCAATGAGTAGGGGTAATCATGGTAAGAACTCGAAGTACTTGGAACATGGCTCTATCACCTCCTTCTACCAAGCAAGCTAGCCCTACTCCTGCTCACAACGAGATGGTGTCTAGTCAGCTTTGAGCCACATCACCGCCAGAAAATCCCATTGAGCCAATCTTGGTAAGCCATTGTATTGGGAGCCATCATAGTGGAAGTCGCCGTAGCGTTAGAAGCTGTCAGACTAAAACAAAGGTTGCCATTGCATAGTTGGCAGAGGTACAAATGTAGATGCAACATAGTTAAAAGGAATTCTAAAGAGAACTACGGCAAATAGCTCTCACCCTAGCATGAGCATAGAAGAGAATGATAATGGATGATGAGGCACAAGGGGAGCCTACAATTTCCATGAGCCCTTCACCGTTGCCTCCTCCTCCACCACTACATCTAAGGACCACTTCGACAACAATTCCACCAGTCACTCCACTTCAAGCAGGAAGGGGTACATAGGGTAGTGATCCTGGAGGAAATGGCAGTGGACAGATAGGTGCCCCAGGGTTTGGTAATATTCGAGTATGGGTAATATTGCCATTTCTACAATTCGAGATTGGAGAAGGATCAAACAAACCGGCAACCGATTGAAATCTCAGATTGTGGCAATATGAGCTATTCGTGAAGAATGGAGGATGCCCATTCACAAGAAAATTATATGCAGAAGAAGCTTTCTTATGGATTTCATTAGTCGTTCGCGTATTAGGAAGTATGGCATGTCAGATGGAGCACCGTGTATGAGATGAGGCTAGAATATTGTGGGATTCAGTCATGGCCTCCAGTTTTGTAGATAGGCAACCATAGGATGTTGCATGGGATGAATTCAAAGCTGAGTTTGATGGAAAATACTTTCCTCCTAATGTAAGGAAGAGGAAGGAAAGTGACTTTCTGACACATAGACAAGGAACCATGAATGTGGCACAGTATGAGACCCGATTCAGAGCATTGGAAAGATTTGCAACAGATTTAGTGCTGATAAAACAATGAAGAGTTGAGCATTTTTATGAAGGTCTACACTATGAGATTCGTCTAGCAATGATTGACAAAAGATTTGCTACTTTTGGGGATGTTGTGCGAGCCACAAGCGAAGCTGAGCAAATATTGGCTACTCAACCCCACCGTGACTATGATCAGAGACAACAACACCTTCAACAATATCAATGGGATCAGGGAACACATTAGAGGCATCAAATAGATGCCCTAGCTACAATGAGAGCCATGGATGGACAAGTTCAGGAGAATAGACATCCAACATGTCAGAACTACGGATGCCGTCACGGAGGAATATGTAGAGTGGTTATAGACACATGTTTTACATGTGGTCAACCATGACATCGAGCAATAGAATGTTTGACTACTCAGCACCAACAACTAGACCTTCCAGCACTGCCACAATGACTAATGATTCCAGATACCCCTTTGCAAGAGCAAAGAGGCCACCATAACCAAGGATAGGGATAGAGAGGTAGTGGTCAGCAGTCACCAAGATGACAACAAGGGGTCCAAATCAGTGAGGAATAATGGCTGCCATGACAGGACAAGAACAATCGGCATTCGATCAAAGAAGAATGCAAATAACACCAGGACCGTCCACCTTGGTACCACCATGGGCAGTGGGGATGGACATTGCCATAATTGCTGAAGCACTCGAAGGATATGGTAGACATGACAGGTATGCACTCATTCCACCTCACATTTCAAATTTAGTTGATAGCTACAAGAGTGAAGCCTCCTTAATCTAAAATTTTGAAGGTGAAATTTTTGTAAGGAGGGAAGGTTGTAAAAATTATGACCCGAGTCAAGGTTTTATAGTCTAAACTTGTCGGTCCAACCATTATTTTTAGTTAGTCAATTTTAGAACACACGTACTGAGCCAAGGCCGGTCGTGTGTTATGAACCATGAGGGGTCATGTGTGCCTAAGTATATTATGATAGCGTCAATAAGATAGTAACAGAATGAGTTATCAAAATATACGAGAGCACAGCTAGTTTTTTTAATTATAGTATTAGAGCGTAGAATTATTTTTAGGCCAAATAATGCATTAGGACACGTTATGGTGTTGTTTGGGTGGGTTATTAGTTGTATAGCATGTCATTGCGATGTTTTGATGTGTATTATATTTTTATGAGATTTTCCCTATTTATTAGATTTTTTTAATATTTATTATGAGTTAGTTATTATTTTTAACTCGAGTCAAGTTTTATTTATGAAATCACCACAAAACCACTTCTTCCTCCTAATGCTTCTCTTCTTCCCCCAAACCCTCGATGCTGCCCCTCCACTATCGCCAACACTGCAGTTGACACCACCCTACCTCCGATCGTCACCGCCTAGCCCTACTGCATCATCACCATGCTGCCCCGGGCACCCCCGGCCGTCGCCTTACCCCCAGACCTTCCCTAACTGAAACAAAGCCCAACGCAGCCCATCCTGGCCAAATCTCGGCACGCCACCATTGACCGCCTCTATTTTACCCTTATATGGTGAGCCGCTATCTCCGTTGACTAGACGCGTTGGGCTCGTCGAGCTGGTGCCAATAGTACCCCATACAACCACCATGTCACTGCTTAGCCGCTGCTGGCAGCAGTTGCTGGAAGACCGCTAGAAAGCCACTGGAAAACCAACAAAACGGCCCAAAAAATTGATCGAACTTTAGACACTGAAGAGCACTGAATTCACCGGATCTTCTGTCAACCTCATCCAGTTGATGATTTTTTGCATGACATGCTATGATTGATGAATTAGTGTTTTAGATATTTTTATTGTAAATAAAAATACGAATTTCTTGAATGAAGTGTATTAAAATGAATGTTAAGAAACTAATTAGGTAAACTAAGTAATTATCATAATCTAATATGGTGTAGCGTAGGAAAACTTATATGTGATTGATGTATGATGTGGTGTGTATATGCTATAAGATGTTTGATACGTCATTCAGTTAGTAGGCGTTAGCTTTTAGTTTGATGTGTAGGTATGGAGCAAGAGCTCGCCGCCTAGGCACGAGGACATAATCTACTAGGTCCGGTTATGACTCGTTCCCTATTTTACACTCTATTCCATTATATGTTTGTTTTCTTATTTACAAGACGTGTTAAGCGGCATTTTATTGGATCCAACTTAACCCGAGTCATTTACTCGATCGATCTTTCAGATTAATACCCTTCGAGGATGAGTGCCCTCGAGTTTGATTTCAAAAAAAAAATCCACCGCATTTGCCTTCAGGCATATTATATAAATCCTTTTCCATACCTATATATAGTTTTTTCAGGTTTCAATGAGATGAGAGATGGGAAAACTGACTCACACATACCATAAGCGGATGCACGTGCCAGTCTAAGCAGAGAAACATGGAGGTTTAAGGATATTGTTTAGTACAGCGTAAGTTCGGACTTGTGGTTCAAAGGGTATGAAAGACGATTGCGTGAGAGTACTCAACTTTCGTGCTCAAGGCCAGGAAAATTATAGGGGAATGGAGAGAGCTTAGGCTATACTGGTACTCTAAAGGGACAAAGAAAATGAGAAAATGCAGAGAGAGGCATCAGACTAGTCAATTCAGGACACTATCGGGTCTGCAGCCTGGTGGCTCCTCAGTAGATGCCCTTAGGAGTGTTCATGAGAAGTATATAAAGTTTTCTTCAAAATGAGAGTCAATTTCATTTGCCAGTTTGCTATGTAGTTGTATTTCTAGACCAGTAAATCTCGTTAATAACATTTTTTTTATATATGTAGGTGAGGAGTAAATATTGGATAGGCCAGTTAGATGGAGGAACAGTTACTTGCTTTGGGCACACACACACGCAAATCGAATGTTTGTTTTGATTGTTTTAATTGTGTTGTTATGTTATTATGAAAATTGAAAATACATATGATAAAGATTGTGGTAAATAGAAATGGATAGTGTATTATGATTTAAAAAAGATATTACTATGCAAGTAGAGTGATAAAACTAAATGTGAATAGAATGAACAGGTGGGTCAAGACCCAAATGTTGAGAATGTTTTTGATATGATCAAATTAAATGTGTATGTGAAAAATATAGTACAATGAATGCATTTGGATTTATGTAGTTATGTATGTTGATTTGATAGGGTGGCCCTTAATTGCACTTTTAAGGGAGATTCTATTTGTTTCATTTTTAAAATTTTTATTGATTTTAACATAGTTATTTTGTTTTGTAAACTAGTTCTCATATCATCCATGTAGTAGCATGTTAGGGTTCCGTGCAATCATCCATGCATAGTGATCGACATCTTTCATCTTGAGACACCGAGAGTAGATCCACTCGGGACCCATGACAGTCCGGTTTAGTTCATGAGCGAGCCTTATTAGGGGTGTGACAGTGTTTGGCATCAAAATTTGTCACTAAATTTTCAGTAATAGATGTTTTGGCGACTAACTAAATAGGGTGTGAAATTCTCATCGAATGATTTTGGTGACAAATTTTAGTGACTAATTGTCACCGAATTTCAGTGCCTAATTGGTGGTAGATAATCATCAAATTCTGTGGCAATCATTGGTTGTAAAACCAGTGATTCAAGTCAGGGTTTTATAGTTAGAACCGAACGGTTCGACCATGATTTTTAGTCAGTTCAATTTAAGAACACGCGTATCGACCCAAGGCTGGTCATGTGTTATGAACCATGAGAGTTGTGCGTGCTTAAGTGTATAATGATAACATAAGTAAGACACTAGTAGAATGAGTTATCAGAATATATTATAGTACACCCCCAAATTTTCTTTATTTATTTTAGTATTAGATCGTATAATTATTTTTCTACGTTGAATAACACATTAGGATGCATTATATGCAGTTTGGGTGGGTTATTAGTAATAGAGCATGTCATTCACATATTATGGTCTGTATTATGTTTTACAAGATGAACCCCTGACCTTCTCCCCGACAACTCGTTCCACCCTGCCCCCCCCCCCAACAACTTGTTTTCTCCCCTTGACCACTCGTTTTCTCCCCCTGACCACTCGTCTTCCCCCCCAGACACCATGATCTTGCTGCAGCCATCCAATCACCGACTCAACGTCGCCAACCCTCCCATAACCTTTCCCGACCAAAGCAGAGCCCAGTGCTGAACACATCAAGTTGAACCCGATCGAACTTCATACACTATCAAGCTCCAAATTCGAGCTCTCAAACATACGACGAACCTTAGCTGTCGCAAATTACCGATGATGCTAGGTATAATTAATTCTGACTTAATTTATTAAGGGTGATAATTATTAGCACATAATGGTAGGATTAATGAATTGATGAGTTGGCTATTTTATTATAAATAAAAATATGAATTTGCCTGATTGAATTGTATTAAAATGAATACTAAGGAATTAAATTAGGTAAACTAAGTAATTTTTGTAATTGAAGGCAACATAGCATAGGGAAACTTAAGTGGGATTGATGTATGATTGGAGTGTGCATGGTATAGGATGTTTGATGCATCATTCAGTTAGTGGGCATTAGCTTCTAGATTTGATGTGTAGGTACAGAGTAGTAGCTCGCTGCCTAGGCGCATAGACACGATTGGAGCTTTTACTAGGTCCTTTAGGACTCATTTCCTATTTTGTACTCTAATCTATTGTGTATTGTTTTATTACTTATAGGATGAGTTAAGTAGCATTTTATCGGATCCCACTTAACCCGGGCCATTTAATCAACCAGTTTTTTATTAGTAACCCTCAAGGATGAGATCCCCTGAATATGTTTTCGAAAGCAATATCTACCACAAATTACTTTCGGGCCTATTATAAGAATCCCTTCTCAGGCCTATATATATAATTTTATCGATTTTACAGTGAGACGAGAGATGGTGAAACTGACTCACATGTACCATGAGAGGGTGCACATACCAATCAAAGTAGGCTCTGGATTAGTGAGTGGGCTATTCCATTCCCAAGGGATCCTGACAACTCTGCATTTGAGTTCCTCACACCCAGAGAACATAAAGTTTACAGGTACTATTTAGTATAACGCATGTCTGGACTTGTGGTTCGTAGAGTATTAAAGGTGACTACCTGAGAGTACTTGGTCTTCATGCTGAAGGCCAGAAGAATATGGGGGAAAGGAGAGGGCTTAGGATATACTAGTAGTCTTGAGGGACCAGAAAATGAAATGAGAAATAGCCGAGAGAGGCATCAGCATCAGGAAAACAGTAAGTTCAGAATGCTATCGGGTCTGCAACCTTGTGGCTCCTAGTAGTTGCCCTTCAGAGAAGTTTTGTGAAGTATATGAATGTTTTTCTTCATATGAGAGTTTGCTCTCATAACTAGTTTGATATAGTTATATTTTGGACCAGTAACACTCATTACTTATATATTTTTATAATATATATAGGTGATGATCGTGAGTATGATGTGAGAACCTGGACGGAGGAGCAGTGATAGCTCTTGCACGCACACGTTAGACGATAGAATGCTAATGTTTTATTGATGTTGTCATTATATTGAGAATAATGTGATGTAATGCATGGTATGATAATATGATGTGATATAATATTTGCTTTAGTTACAGAATTTATAATTGTGACATTTACATACATATGTTTTAGTAAATATATTTACATATTGAATATGAACAACGAGGCCTTGAATTAGATGCGAAAAGTTAATAGAATGCAAAGATAGGTCGAGACCCAAGATTCAGAATAACGTATCCAACATATTAGAATTTTTTGTGAATGTCAATCCGTGAATATTTATATATGTTTATACATGTTGATTTAACCAGGTGACCCTTAATTACACTTTTAGAGGAGACTTTGTCTATTTTATTTTACGAATTTTATAGATTTTATCGTAGTTATTTTGGTATATAAACCACTTATAATATCATCCTGCAGTAGAATGTTAGGGTTTTTGTGCATTCGTCCATATAAAGCATTTGATATATTCTATCTTAAGACACCGAGAGATATTTGCATGAATTGGGTTTGGGTCAGCCGACCCCACTGGGACCAGTGACATTCTGGTTTGGATCCCAAGCATGACCTGGATTTGGGGTGTTATATCGGCGATCAGTTGTCAACAAGGTGACAACTCGATGTCAAATTGTTGGCATTCGTAAGAAACCAACACTAATTGAGCTTTGTCACCTAGATGACAACTCGATGACAGTTTGTCACTAAAATTCAGTTACAGCTTTATGAGAACGACACCAATTTCCAGTCTATCACTGATTTTGGTGTCAATTAGGAGATAAATTTGGAAAAATTTTCACAACCTCAATGAGCAATTCATTTGGGAAAAATTTTAGTGATGAGCAACCCTGTATGCATTCAAGCAATTTCTAAAATGTATATGCATTTTCAAACCATCTCAACACATATAATATCCATCATATAATCGTCAAATAAATAATCTCAAACACAATCTAATATGATAAAAGTCAAGATCATTGCATCATACAAAATTTTGTTTTAACCAAATCATTGTTTCATCGCACACACTAATATGAATCAAATGCTACTGTAGAGAATCCGATGGAGGCTGTGCCTCATCACCTGGCGCATCTCCCTCAGGCCTAACATTTCTCAATATTTTCCTAAGGAGGGAGTTATCCCAAGCCCGATTCTCCATCATATGCTGCTTCTTCCCGTATTCTTTTGATACACGAGCTCTATAATGAATTTATCATTCAACCTTTGAGAGACAATGTGAGACATGCACTGTGCAACCTCGCTGACAACGTTAGTAGTCATCTAACTAGTGACATCAGCAATAACATCATGCCAAATAGATTGCATCTCCTCCCGCATAACCTCACATACTATATTGTATGAGGGTGAAATAAGCCTACCGCAGTCGACCGAGGCTGGAGGTGCTCCTCAATCACCTCAGGGTGTCTAATCAAGTCTGGATCAATAATCTCTGCAACAGGATTCTGAGGGGTAAGACATCGATCAGTTGACTGAGATGAACCCGCTGGTAGAGCCACCTTGAGAACCTAGGAGTCATAGTGCTCTCCTGGTAGTAAATCCAGGTCCACACTGTTCGCCTCCTTCACTGCATATTGGTGGGCATGTTCGGCAAGCTTGGGATGAGTGGAGGTGTCATCACCATATTTGCCTTGAATTCTCTCCTTATAACGTTCTCGGAGGGGATAAATAAACTTATTACATGTATTCACAATCAACACACAAAAACAACAAACAGAAATTTTTAATAGTGAAACTTGATTTGATTATAAACTAAATTTAATAATGAACCAGATCACCTCATGGATATTTCATTATATTCAGCGGGAACACCCCACTGGCACTACCACATACAATGATGCACATAAGCTCACATAAAATCAGCCAAAGCAGGCATACCAATAACTACAATACATCTTAATCCAACAACACCCTCCTCTTCTCCAACATGCCAATCTATACCAACATGGCCGCATTGAAATGGTGGTAGTCATAACTATAAAATTTGAAAACAAATATGGTAGTCTGCATAACTTTGTATATTTTAATTTTACGGAGCAACAAAGATTATAAATTGGAGTCAACATCATTGAGAACTAAAATTTTGCTAATGATAAACCAGTACTTATTCAATGAATATTAGCACGTTGTCCCACATAAAATTATACAAATAGAACACAAATTATTTCTATAAAAAGATACATCAATAATATGTAACATAAGGACACTAATAAACAATTCAAACCAATACGAGCTGATAAGATTGACAATTAAATCCTACAAATGATCAATTAACACCCTCCCAAACAGTTATAACGCAATATGTCAGTCTTTATCCACAACAAAGAACAGAAACATTAGTGAGATGCAACTCTAAGAACAAAGTTGGACAATTGACCCAAAAGGGTAAAATATGTTTTAAGTAAAAGCAACTCCCTCAGACACCCTCTGATTTCTTATCTTCAATGGGTCTTTTCTTATATCCACACAATGAGTCCTATCGAACACACCTACAAATATCACGTAATGTAACATCCTGATTTCAGTTCACCTAATAACCAAATAAAAAATGTTATTATCAAATCGAATTATGTCTAAACTTGCGAATACGTAAGACTCAATCAATAATATAGATAGAAATAACCCTCTTGCCATCTTGAGAATAGAAGGCATTACTAAATACAAATCAAAATAAATCAAATATAGAAAAATATGAAAAAAATAACTATGTTAAGCTCAATTGTGTGTAGTATTTATCTGTCCTTTAACCAAAGATAACTCAGGATCATAAGACCTATATTTATAATATGAAGAAAGTCAGTAGCAACTGTTATTGGTCCAAAAAATAACTAGTACAATTAGGGAAGCCTGATATTCTATGAGAAAAAAAACAATTTACATATCTTCCATGTGAACTCTCAAAAGGCATCTACCAAAGAGCCACCACGCTACAAACCCGATAACATCCTGAACTAGCTAGTCTGCTAATGCCTCTCTAGGTATTTTCTCATTTTTCTGATCCCTTGGGACGTCTAGTATATCCTAAGCCCTTTTGATTCCAATAAATATATATATCCTAGCCCTAACCGTGAAGGTCAAGTACTCTCAGATGTCCTTTGAATCACATGTCCTAATGTGCATTGTATTAAACATTACCTGTAAAGCTATACATTTCTATGGGTGTGAGGAAACTTAAAATATGGAGTTGTAAGGATCTTTCCAGAATGGAACAACCCTCTCACTAATCAAGAGCTCGTTGTGACTGGTACGTGCACCCACCCAAAGTACGCTCGAATTAGTTTCATCATCTCTCATCTCACTTAAAGCTTGATAAATTTACGCATAGGCATGGGAAGGGAATTATATACAAAAGCGTGAAAGCAACTTGCGATGGATCTTATTTTTGAAATCATATTCGAGGGATCTCATCCTCAAGGGTTATTTATCACAAAAGTAAAATATATCTAAATTACCCTTGTTAAGTGGTGTCCAATAAAACAATGAATAAACATGTCATACGATCTAGAAATCAAATCCACGATAAAACATAGTATTAAAAATTGAGAAGAGTCCTAACTGACTTGTCCTCTAAGCTTCAAGCGCCTATGCACATCTACGGCAAGTTCGGGCTCCAAAATCTGCATCGAAACCCCCTACTATGTAAAATACTAAAATTTATACATGATGCATACTTGTGGTGTGTAATACATACTTATAGCGTGTGCCCACATCATCAATATATCTAAATAAAGAAAACAATGCTAAAAAAATTTATAACTAAACATTCGTCATGTAAATCGAGGCATAATAAAGAAAATAACTAACAGACAAACAATAAATAAATAAATAACTAAACTCATGTATATATAGATAAATAATAAATACATATAAATAAATCATACTCTAATTATTAAATAATAATATAATTATACTATCTAAATACACAGCTAATCACAAGTAAATATCACATATACTTGTATTAGTAAACACATAAGTATTTAAATAAATAGACACAATCATTCCGTAAATAGATAAATAAATGAAAAATTAGTTAATATTAATTAATCTTTAATAGTAATGCATCATAGCTATCCCATACGAAATGCATAATTAAATATAAATAAATAATAACATACATGCAACAGAAGTGAGACGAGAGATGATGAAACTGATTCGCGCATACTTTGGGCAAGATGACAGGCTGGTGAACCAGATTAGGTAGGCAGGTAGACAAGCTGGTGAACAAGATTGGGTAGGCAGATGCGAATGTGATTAGGTGAATGCAACACGAGTAATCAGATATGGGGCAGGTGGTGCTCATTGACCGCACCACAGTGGAGTCTATAGCCGGTCACGATCGATAGAGGACGTAGAGGCGGAGGTGATGGCAATGGTGGTCTGTAAGATACGGCCGACTACTAGCCAAAAAATGGTTAGTAAGACAACAAAATTGCTACCGGATAGGTGAAGTCGCTGGTCACAATTCTTGCCATGGCAAGGGTCAGTTCTGGTTTAAAATGTCGGTCACGATGAGATGAACCTATCTGGATGGTTGGTCTCACTAAGGTCAGCTTCCCAACATCAAAAGACAGCCCAAAAGGCTATGGTGATGGTGGAAACCGGCAATAAAGATGTCGTCACTGGCGACTACCGTAGCGGTGTTGGTTAGTGAGCTGGGTTTGGATCGACAACCGACTGCAAGGCGGTCACAATCGGACTAGTCTAGTAGCTTGGGGAGGGTCAGAGACTCACCTCTAGTGAGCCGAAGTGAGGGTGGTGCTAGGGTGCAACAGTCGAACATATGGGAAGAGAAGCTAAGTTTTTTATGAAATTATCATTGAACAGTTCGGATCTTCCCACTTGGTGCGATCTAAACCATTCGGCAACTCGTGGGCCTAGTGGGGCCCACCTATGGGTATATGCAATATATATATATATATATATATATATATATATATAGACACACACACAGGAAAGCTTGGATTGAGACCATCCAAAGTCAAAATTGACTCAAGTCTTAAAAGTGACTAAATGGGGCTAAATAGGCAGGTATCGAGGAAAGAAGGTTAAATGGACTTCAAAACCCTTAACTCAATTGACAAAAAATCTACGACTCAATCAAACTAAGCCGACAGTGTTAATCTAGTAGTTCAAAATGCCTAACATGCACGTCAATGAGATACCCTGAAAATCCCAAATGGATACTAAATGCTACAACAGCCTAAAAATCAATATACCTCGTGTATACTGTAGCATGACTGAAACTGTTATCTACATGTCAGTTACCCAACCACCATAACACGCTCACACAGCCATTTGGGCCCCATACTCGTGGTCTGAAAAACTAGTCTGGCTCGAACTCACTCAAACCGACTCGAGATGGGCCTGAACTGGGCAAAACTACAACCGGGTAAAATCCTAACCCAAAGCTGGGGTTTGACAACCACTCCTCCTTATAAATATTTTATCCCCAAATTTCTCACAACAACTACAATTGGGAACTCAACTGAAGATGCCACTATGCTGGCAAAATTAAAGTTGTTGAGTTAGATCTTGGAGGGTAGCTCTCCCTCAAAAGCTGGTACAATCCAAATGGACCAACATGAAGCTAGAAGTTTGAACACTAAGAAACTTTCTAGATCCTTACTAATCTAGCTGGATAGAACCACATATGTTGGAAACATCTGGCTAGACTAACCGTACATGTTGAAATCATTTGACTGGATTGGCTCCTAGGTCACTAGAAACTATGGGGACTAAAATGTAATGACCTCAGTTGAAAAGCCTAGGTTCACCCACAAGGGCCTATTGGGTTGGTCAAGCACATACTCTAGAGTACTCCAAGGTACTAATTTAAGCTACATCAGCAAAAACTATGTCAATGCGAGGGATATTTGCTAACATCTACCCATGTCTCCCTGATCTTCATCGATATGATATGTTAACTACGTGTACCCTCAGGGCACTCTACTCCAGGTCCTACAACTATATTAGGGTGTCATACGAGTCCTGCTAGCATATAGTACACACAGGTACTAAGTAAGGGTGTATGATAATGAGCTATATGGCTCACTGCCGCTAGTCGAGGTCAAACACTTACATGTCCCTTTAAGAGGAACTGGACCACTCACCCGGTCTTAGCTAACTCGGTCCCAAGTCAAGTATCTCACCCTATTCCATAATGGAACAAGGATAGCTACTATGACTCTACTACGTGCTATAGCTCCCGTAACTATCTATATAACTACTAACTGCTGCTGAAGGGAGCTCTCTGTGATGGAATGGCAGTGAGAACACCTGTACATGCATAGTGTATCTCAAGGAGTATGAAAACAAACTCTATATGTAACTATGAGGTCTGCATCTGGTTTGTGGCATGTGCACTAATCAATGTCTACTCATCTCAACTAACTAGGTAAAGTGTCGATAGGAGTGCTATATTTGGAAGAGTGAGTGTGAAAATGCTCAGTTCTGTCTGATGTCTATGGGTCACATGGAAAAAGAATGGATCTCTTATGGAAAATTAGTCACATAGCTCTATGACTCTAACTAGAAGGTATCACATCCTCACATGGTTTGACATCAGGTGTATTAGGAGTGTACACATGTAAAACCTGAGCTGTCCTCTAGAAGATTTTGCTGTCGGTTTGGTTGTTACCAGAATCAAGTTTGTAGGGTTTGGCCCTTCTTACAATGGTTCGTGTATGGTATGATGTAAGTTTGCCGAGCCTTAGCGTCCTTCGGCACTTGGTATACCTATTTGGATGTTGCACGCCCGACTTTCCATGTTTGGTCCAATCGAGTCGTATATAGTTAGATGTTGGGATAGTGTCCCTTGCGTGTCTTTTGGGTACTTACGATGTGTTTGATAACCTTTCTGGCCGTCCTAACCCTCCCTTTAAGACCTGCATTGCAATTCTCAAGTTGCAATTCTCAAGTTGGGTCTAATCTAATGCAACGTAGAGTAGGAAAACTTATACTGGTTATTATTGATGTATGTTGATTGATGCATGGTTGATGTGAGTATGCTATAGGATGTGTGAATGTATCATGAGCAGGCATTAGGATTTAGTTTTCATGCATAGGTATGGAGTAAGAGCTCGCCACCTAGGCACGAGGACACGTTTGGAGCTTCTACCAGGTCCGTTTAGGACTCATCTATGTTTTATACTCTATTCTATTGTATGTTTCTTTTAATGCCTCCAGGACAGGTTAAATGGCATTTTTTTGGATCCCACTTAACCTGGGCCATTTAATATTTCTCTGGATTAATAACCCTCAAGGATGAGATCCCTCGAGTATGTTTTATCCACCATAAGTTGCCTTCGGGCCTATAATATAAATCCCTACCCAAACCTATATATATGTAGTTTACTTGTTTTTCAACAACTATACTACGTGAGCAAGCAAGTGCTAGTTGAAGCTAGAACTCCATGTGTAACAACCCACCTGACCAGAACGGGTGTTACATAAAATATAGGTAAGGTAAATGTAACATTCTAGAACATGAATTGAAATACAACAAATAAGTCTCGCAACATGTAATATAAATCAAAACAATAAATCATGTTACCTAAAATATAAAATAATTGTCCCACAGTCTCCCACCGTTTCCCATAGCCACATTTATAACACAAGAGAATAATAAAGAAGTCCAATTTTTATTATCGATTCACCATACCTAGGTTGGTAAAAGAACCACCAACCACACTTCTATTCTTCCATCCAATGCTGCTAACCTGTGGAGGCAATTCTGCATTAGTGATAAAATCACTAAGCCACATAATTAAATGAAACACGTCAACATAATCCCTATTATCATTTCACTCGTTTTTATTATTATTATTACACAAGCTTTTAGTAATTATCTCTCAGGTCATTCTGAGATTAGTAAAAGTTCTAAAACCCATGACTCGAATCAAAGTTTTACATCACCGAACCAATCAGTTCAACCGTTGGTTCGAGTCGAGTCAATTTTATGAACCGCGTACTGAGTCGAGGCCAGGCGTGAGTTATGAGCGATGAGAGTCAGGTGTACCTGAATATATGATGATAACATCGAAAAGATGGTGAGAAATGAGTTATCAGAATATATGAGAGTATGCAATATTTTTCTTTTTATATGTTTGATCGTAGAAATAGTTTTAGGCCGAATTACGCATTAGGACGCGTTAGATCATATTCGGGTGGGTTATTAGTTATAGAGCATGTTTTTTCCATATTTTTTAGATTTTTTTAGAATTTATTACGAACTAGTTATTATTTTGACTCGAGTAGGAATTGAGTCAATACTTATTTACGAAATTGTCACTGGAGTGTTTTCTCCTTTCCCTTACACTTCCACCTCCCAAAACCCTCGCCGCCCACTGGGTTGCCGCCGCCGATGCCGCACAGCCGCCGATCAACATCGTCCCGCCCCGTTGTGCCGTTGCCATGCTGCCACGACCCACCCTGGCCACCGTCTCGCCGCCACAACGCCGGAATCGCCCCACAAGCCGCAACGCGCCACTTGTCGATTTGCCACCGTCCGGGCCGCGCCGCCACTGCGTGACCCTGACGACCACCCCCTTGACCTCCCTTACATCTCCCCCTTACCTAGCGCCGCCGTCGAAGCCAGCCGTGGGCCTGATTGGAGCGACCGATCACCCCGACCGAACTCGACGCCACCGCCAGCAATCATCGCCGCCGTGGTCATCCTTGCCGTCACCACCATTGGGAAGAGCTCGCCAAGCCGGTGTTAACCCTTACCCCCGATTTCCCCGCCGGAACAATCGCCAAAAAACTGTCGAAAGTCGCCGGAAAAGTGGATTCGCCGAAATTTGTCGGAAACCACTTGATCTTCCGCCAAATCCCTCTGATCGAACCCTATCGAACTTCGGATGCCATAGGATGCCGAATTCGAGCCATGAATCACGGGAAGTATATTGTATTCTAATTTAATTATTTAAAGGTACTGATTATTAGAATTGCATGCCATGATTGGTGAATTGTGTGTTGTAATTATATATATATATATATATATATATAAATGTAGATTTGATTAAGGATAAAAAATGAAATTTGTTTGATTGAGTGGTGTTAAAAATAGAAGTTAAGAAACTAATTAGGGTAACTAAGTAATGATCATGATCTAATGCAAACTAGCTTAAGTAGACTTGCTAGGATATTGGTTGATGTGTGTTGATTGATGCATGATGGATGTATGCATGATATAGGATGTATGACTACATCATGAGCGGGCAGTAGTATTTAGTTTCGATGTGTAGGTACGGAGTAGGAGCTCGTTGTCTAGGTACGAGGACATGCTTGGAGCTTCTACTAGGTCTGTTTAGGACTCGTTCTCTGTTTTTATGCTACTCTATTGTGTATTTGATTTATCATGTGCAGGATAAGTTAAGTGGCATTTTATCGGATCCCACTTAACTCGGGTCATTTAGCCAACCGTTTTTCGGATTAATAACCCTCGAGATGAGATCCCTCAAGTTTGTTTTCGAACTTCAGATCCAGCTCATGATGCCTTCGGGCCTATTGTGTAAATCCCAACCTAGACCTATATATATGTATAGTTTTCGCATTCTCAGTGAGAGAATGAATGAGGGAAATCCGACTACCGTGCTATGCGAGCGGGCACTTCTGAGTCGATAGTGGGCTCTAGAATGGTGTGTGGGTCGTTTCATTCCCAAGGGATCCTGACAACTCCATCTTTGAGTTCCTCAAACCCGGAGAAGTGTGGAGGTTCACGGGTACTGCAAGCAGTGCATGTCTAGACTTGTGGTTTCGAAGGGTACTAAAGGCACATGCCTGAGAGTACTCAGCCCCTGTACTCAGGGTCAAGAGCAATACGGAGGAAGTAGAGGGCTGAGATGAATGAGAATGAATTGACACAGAAGAGATAGATGAAATGGCCAACAAAAGAGAATGATATGGAAAGGGGATGTTGTCGACCCAAAGGCGATGAATCCCATATGTGCCCTGATGAGAGTTCTTGAGGAAGTATATGGTTTTCATTCAATAGGAGAATTTGCTCTCCTGTGCCAGATTGATATTAATTATTTTTCAGGTAGGTAACACTCATTACTGACAGTTTTTCTATATATATTTGGTTGAGAAATGTGAGGGATGAAAACTATCGAGACTGTGGAGGAGCAACAAATGATAATGATGGTGTGTTAATGTTGTGTGAATGATAACTATGATGTGCTTGTCTGGATGAATTGCTTATTATGAAATGAACGAATAAATGTAAATGAGTAGGGAGCCTTGGACTTTAGACTCGGCTCAGGTGAAAACGAATGAGATAATGATTGAATGCCATGGTAGATTGTTATGTTTTATCGTATTTTGATAAAATATTTATATACCTTTGTTGTGGACAGGTTGGCCCCTATTGCACTTTTAAGGGAGATTTTGTCCATTTTTCCATAAAAATTAATGAATTTTTATTTAAATTTCTTGCTTGTTGCATGGTTTTGTTTTGCTTGCACGTCATGGCATACATGCAAGACCGCGTCAGAACCCAATTGTTTCTATTCATGCATTCATGGTTGCATCCCCATCTTAAGACGCTAAGGGCAGATCCGGGCCAATTTAACCGAACCCAGTAGATTAGCGAACGGTTCGGTCGCAGGTGACATTTCCGGATCAGTTCACGGGTGAGCCAAAACGGGGTGTTACAAAAGTCATCTCCCAGCTCATTCTGAGATTAGAATTCGTTTCCCAGCTCATTCTGAGATTAGGTGGTCTCCCAATTCATTTTGATATTAGTCATGGTCTCCCAGTTCATTCTAAGATTAGAAATTGTCTCCCAACTCATTTTGAGATTAGGTGGTCTCCCAATACATTTTGAGATTAGTCATGGTCTCCCAGTTCATTCTGAGATTAGAAATTGTCTCCCAACTCATTCTGAGATTAGGTGGTCTCCCAATTCATTTTGAGATCAGTTATGGTCTCCCAGTTCATTCTGAGATTAGAAATTGTCTCCTAGCTCATTCTGAGATTAGGTGGTCTCCCAAATCATTTTGAGATTAGTCATAGTCTCCCAGTTCATTTTGAGATTAGAAATTATCTCCCAACTCATTCTGAGATTAGGTGGTCTCCCAATTAATTTTGAGATTAGTCATGGTCTCCCTGTTCATTCTAAGATTATAAATTGTCTTCCAGCTCATTCTGAGATTAGGTAGTCTCCCAATTCATTTTGAGATTAGCCATGGTCTCCTAGCTCATTCTGAAATTAGAAATTGTCTCCCAGCTCATTTTAAGATTAGTGCCGACAAGGCTACCGGTTTGGGGAAATACAACATTTAATATAATTATACAAGTTTGGGAAAATACAACATTTCAAATAATTATACAGACTTGGATATTTCGAACTTGCAGCTGCGACCAATGATCCTAATCCGAACGAGAATATAAAATTATACATAAGTATAATTTTATACGAATAGGAATGCATGCAGCTAAATCTCTAATATATATATATATATATATATATATATATATATATATATATATATATATTAAAATTCAACAATACTAAATATTAAATTATTTATGTGACATAATTATTTAAATCCTACTGTACATTTTAATTTAATTATCTAAATTATGATTCACACTTAACAAAGGATAAAATAATTATCAACGTATAAACAAATATTTTTTACTATTATTGGTTTATTTTCCTTTGGTTATAATTTTTTAATCGCTATCATTATTCATAGCAATTAATTAATTAAGTTATTCGATTAAATAATTTATAATAATTTGTATTAATTTAATTCATAAATATTATTAATACAATTATTTTAAATTATTCGACTCTATAAAGTTTCGAACTTTATTTATTTTCATTATACTATTTTGGTTCGACGTTAGTGATTGCTACACGACTGTAATTTAATAACCCATTTTCTATAATACTGACTCGTTATTAAAATAATCACTTTATTTACCTAACATTAAATTTAATATGGTAAAGGTAAAATTTTTATTTTATTAATTACTTATCACTGTCTCATTTAATTTAATCGTTTGTTGTGTGCTAATTAATTATCGACCGTTTATCAATATCGTATTTTTATTACTTATCTCAATGTCGATTTCGTCAAATAATTAGTTACTTTATTATCTTTAACCCATAACCCATTAGAATAACTATTTTTAATGGTTTTTTACGAGTTAGTTTTATTTTTAACTCGAGGCGGTGTCGAGTCAACCCATATTTACAAAACTGCCATCTTCTTCTTCCCCAAGGCCATCTTCTCTTCTCCTACCTTCTTCTTTGCACCCGACCAGACCTTGGCACCACCCCTGGTCACGTCCTTCTTCAATTCCCCAGCAACGCAATTGAACAACCATGTAAACATCCCAACAAGACATCAACAACAACATAAACATAGGCAAAGTTGAAGCCTAACGTCCATGTTTTACAGCAGCTATCCAAGGCAACGTCCTACACCAAACCAGGCCTGTTATCTTCCTCTTCAACCCAAAACCAGACCACGTCCTTCACTCCCTTCCCTACCAATCCAATTGGAAGCATAAAGCTTGTGCTTTACAGCAACTATCCACGTCAAATTCCGTTCTGCACCAAGGCGAGCGACTCCTGGCCAGCAGCACCGCCGGGACTGCCACTCCTTCCAGCCAGCACCACCACCGGGAACACTTCCCTTCTCCCTGTACGACAACCCAACGTCAAGGCCAAGCGCTGTGAGCATGCATGGCGTGAGTCTTTGGCCAGTAAACTGGCTTGGACGTCTGGAATCCCCCACAGCGTCGCACACTACAACTCCGCCCATAACCACTGAAATTCCGCCACCCATCGAAACCTAGGGACAAGGCAATGCTACCCTTCGACCCAGCAGCCAAAGAGGTCTTCGGGGGTGTGAGGTCTGCTTTGAAATCTTTGTTTACAGTCGCCTACCATTGCCCAAGTTCAGACCCGTCGGCCATGGCGAAATTCCATTTTCCAGTATAGTTTTAGTTGTTATTGTTGATTTCAGACTTTAATTCTCATGTTTATCAAGCTTATTATCAATTAAAAAGACATATGAATGCAAGAAAATGAAGAAGAGGGAGATAGGAAGGATACCCAAGCAAGGAAGAAGCCCCGGTAAGGAAGAGGAGAACTATGCGGCTAAGGTGAGGAAGACGACACCCGTATGTGAAAAATGACGTCCTCTTTCAAATTTATAAAAATGAAAATGACAGCTAGGGTATGTGAAAACACCCCTAGACGTGTATTTCATTTAACCGGGTGAATAATAAAATGGGTAAATAATTAACCGGTTAAAGAATATAATACGTTCGGTGTTTCCCAGACCGCGTTCGGTCCTTCCCGGATAGCGTCCGTGTCCAATTTTTATTTTTATTATTTCATGGTCTTTACACCAGGTTACGCGAGCGGCATGTTTCAATCGAAGCTAGAACTTTCGACAAAAATTTTATGCAAGCAAGCATGTGCCAGTCGAAGCCGGAAATACCAACAACCGTAGTACGTTTCTGGCATTTGTTAGTCGAAGCTGGAAATACCGACAACCATGTTATGTGAGCGACATGTGATAGTCTAAGCTTGGATTACTGACAACCATGCTATGCAAGCCCATGTGCCAGTCTAAGCTGGGATTACCGACAACCGTGCTATGCTAGTGGGTATAGAGATAATAAAATAAGAAAGAGAGTTTAGGACATAATAGAAGTCCCAAGGGGCCAGGGAGTGAAATGAGAAAATATTGAGAGAGGCATCAGCAGCAGCAGATCAGTTCAGTTAAAGATGATTTTAATTCAATAGATACCCTTCAGAATTTTCATGATGTTTTTTTATATAAGAGTTTGCTCTCATAGCCAGTTTGTTATAATTATACTTTTGGATCAGTAACGCTCGTTACTGACATTTTTCTTTACATATATATATGTAGGTGGGGATTAAATATTGAATATGCCGGCTTGGATGGAGGAGCGATGACCTATCTTGTACACATATACGCATGCTCGCCGACGAAATGTTTGTTTTGACTGTTTTGATCGTTTTGTTATGTTTATTATGAAAAATGAACATGTGGGTCGTCACCCAAGGGTCAAGAATGCGTTGATGCATTCTAATTAAATGTTTATGTGGAAAAGCATAGTGAAATGAATGAATCTCGGTTCACGTATTTATATATATTGATTTGACAAGATGGCTCATAATTGCACTTTTAGTGGAGATTCTGTCCATTTCATTTCAGGAATTTTTATCAATTTTTATCAAAATTATTTTGTTTTGTAAACTAGTTGTCATGCCATCCACGTAGTAGCAAGTTAGGGTTTCACGCATTCAGTCATGCACAACGATTAGTATCTTCCATCTTGAGACGTCGAGAGTAGATCCACTCAAGACCCGTGACGGTCTGATTTAGTTCGCTAGCAAGCCGGATTCAGGGTGTCACACATCGCTTCCCTCACCTTCTCACCATTTCTCCTTCCCTCCTCACGTTCAACAACCTTCTTCTCCTTTCCTTCTTGAAGCTCCAATCACCCTCCTCCATATTTCTAACCTTCTAAGGTGGTAGGATTTGAGATTGGATGCCTCAAATGACCTCCCCTTCGTCTTCCCTCATTAGTTTCAAGTGTGTGCTACCTCTATTGCTTGTTATTTGATGTTTATATCTTTCATTTTTGTATTGTCTTTTGTTTTTATAGAATTTTTAGGCTGTACATATACCTGTTATGAGCATTTTGAGTACTCATGTAAATTATTTGGCCATGTAAATAAATAGGTATAATTTTTATAATGTACATAGGTCACTGATCTGCACTATTTTGGTATAAAAATAATTATCTTGGAACTCTGATGTTAAATTTCATGATTCTTATATTTTTCACTCATAGCATGTATATCTACAACTTTTTCATTGGGTGTTTTATCGCTCATGACCTAGAATGTGCATGTATGAAGGTAAAAAGTGAGGAAAGGTGGCAACTTTCATATTTGCAGTAACATAAGTGCTCCTTTCTCCAATTTTTACTCTCTAACCATGTAGGATCTGTTGACGAATAACATGTCATGTTCTTCATGGTGATTCAGTAGTTCTTGGTAAAATGTTAAGCCTAATCTAACCACTAAATAGTCATGAACATCACGCATATGTACGCCTTATATTTCCAGTGTTTTTTATGGCTATAAGCATGATATGTGATTGTGTTATATGTTAAGCCACTGATTTTAAGCTAATTAAAGTTGGTAAGAATATATGATGCTTCAATAAGTGTCTACTCAAAATATATAAATTTTGGGGAATCAGTAAAAATCATCTAGGTATGTTTTGGAGGTGTTTACCCAAACAATGTAAAGATGGATGATAAAAACCCTAGTTTTTACCCTCTAGTTGTAAATTACCTTAAAATAGGTTAATGGTGTTGGATTTCAATGAAACTTGGTCCACACGTTATCCTAATTATCAGCAGTACCAGGACCAACATTGGGGCCATTTGGGTAGGTTCCCAATTTTACTTGTGAATTTCCAATTTGTTAGGGTCCAAATAGCTCCAGAAACAGCCCATCGAGTGACCCAATTTGCAAAATCTACTTAGGTACATTTACAAACTAAATTGAGTCTAACTATTACTAGGATCAAGCTCCGTGTGTTAGCTAACTAGGCTCACTCACCCAAGCCCATTTGGAGTCCTCCAACCCTTGAACGAATAGTTACAAAATTGGTGCACAGCTTAGGAACACTGTTCAATACCTTAGGGCTGACCTTAATGGACCTTGTTCCCCTTGATTGGCCCATGGGCAAGCCATGGTGGAATTTAACTATGAACCTTAGAGTGTAAGGATCAACCCATCCAAATTTTAGCCCATTTATACATTGTTAGGCCCATCAAAAAATTTGTCTAGTAAGCCCATTCAATTTAAACCGTAGAATTGATTAATGCCCAACAAGTGAACATGAAACCAAAACCTTAATTAAATTACCTAATAAGGTTTAACACCTCACTTAGGACCTAATTAAAATCATTAAGTGATGTTAAGTGTTGAGCTTGTGTGGAGGCTGTGCCTTATTTTGCATGCCAACATGACCCAATTCTTATTCGGTTCCATTTCCATTCTAGGTATTATAGGTGTGCTCATCAACTAGAATACAGAGCTCTACTCATCCAGGTCCATAGGATTCTCCCTTTACTTCATCTCTGCTTGACTCCTTACATGTTGAATTTAATCTCGTTTTGGACATAGGACAGCATCAACGGTATTTTATCAGATCCCTTCGATGTTGGGGTATTTAGCCGTGTTTTCCACATGTGTTTAATAAAACTTCAAGGTTAAGACCCCTTAATGTTTTAGGAAAGATAAGATCTAGGAGTAAGTATTAAATCCTCTCCCAAGCCTATATATATAAATATGAGGGTTTATGACTTTTATGAGTAAGATTGTGCACAGGATGTATGGATCGTACTAGCACTCCTTCAAACTCTGAGATATTGCAGAGTATGTGGGTACTGCATAATGCAACACATTTCCAAAATTTGTAGTACTAATTTAACCATTCCTTTTGCCACTTCAGTATCATGGCGAGTGTAATATGGAGGATGTGAGGTAGTAATTGTTATATGTATGAATATGAATATTAATCGTGCATGCATACCGACACTCGTTTAAGTATGTATGCTTACTACCCAGTGTGGGGCAATTCTGAAGTTTCCTATGTTTTTGTAGGTAATGGAATACCCATTTGCCAGCTTGCTGTTTTACCAATAGTTATTCAAATTAGTAATCAAATGTATTTGATTACTGGCATGGTTTTCTATTATATGTAGGTGAGGTTCCTTGGTGTTGACTAGCCTAGGTGCATGGATCAAGTGTCTCAGTGGTGGAGGTGAGGGCACTGTGTTATGTTGTCTGTTTTGGACTATATGATAGGCATGTTCCCTATGTGAACCTTGTATGATTCAAATGTATACCATGTTGGTTGTGCTATGCATGTTTTATTGTTTTATAATTATATTATTACTGTGGAGCTGCAATACAATGCGCCATGGCTAACCATCATATGTATGGTATATAAGCCCCATAGTCTTATAACATGACTAAGAGCTAAGTCAGGTACACAAAACATATTTGGCTGCAGCTGTTTGTGTGTTAAAGTAACTTATGGTTCCCACCACTTGAAGACCCACATGAATTCAAGGTATTAGGATTTGATACCTTGATACTCGATGATGTTGTGTGATTTTATTAACGCTTTAATCAATTTTTGCATAGGGTATGTGGAATAGGTAATCACGACCTTCATGTAACTAATAAGAAGACCTAAATCAATAACTTGAACTACGTAGTAAGAATATGATGTATGCAACAACATGCAACCTCAAAATTGTAGTGGTGGTGTGCTTCTTTTACAATTGGGAGTGATCATCTCATTTTTAAAGTCACCGCTCATATTTGCAGGGAGGTTCTGCATCTGTTACAACTTGTGATGTTCATATATGATTCCCTTAAGTCTAAGATCTGCCTTTGTAGTACAAACTCTACACATATTCTGGGAAAACCAAGCCTATGTTTGTCTTAAGCCTCCACAAAGGGTTGAGATCCACTTCCATAAAGTCTGTCAATGATAGCTTGATGAGTAGCTTCCAAATTATAATATTACATTTTATTTTGTCCTTTTGGACCGAATTGGGGTATTACAACACTAAGTTGAGAAAATTCTACTAGGCATGTACATCACTTTATCTATGGTGGTGTAAGGATCTCCATCTGAGTCACAATGGGGTAATGAAAACTTTGTATATGATACTAGGTGCCTCAAAAATATGGGTAGGTCCACAGACATATTTCTAAGATCATTATTATTATTCTCAGCTATAGGGCCAGCTTATGGAACAGTCAATCAATGACAAGCCTTAGAGACTGCTCCTAAGTGTCTCTAGTTCAATTAGTTAATAGCAGGCATATGTTTCTTGATATCGTACTAGTCACACATTTCTAAATAGGTGGGGTTGAAACAACCCAAAGAACCACTATGTCTCCTCTAATCTACGGGGACTCGTAGTGAGGTTTCACACATGTCTCGTCCGCTCTTCAGTGGTGTGTGACTTATCATCCCTACAGTATTAATCTTGACTCACATGACTACTACCGTTGTGGTAGACTCTCAAGAAAAGCTTTAAGTCAATATGATTGGTGTCCATCTATCTGATCAACATGGTCTAGTCTAATTGGAATTCCTATTTGGATCGATCAAAAGCTAGGATGAAGTTGCTACCTCAAAACTAGTCTGTCATTGGCTACATGCAATGTAAGCCCTAAACATTACCATGAAGGTACCTCCTATACTCAGGGCAAAGGCTATGGCTCAAGGTAAGGACCTAATCATAGTGGTGTAGCACAAAGAAATCATTCTCTCCCTGAAGGACACTCCCTCACTAAGCGTACCATCTACGCCAAAGACTCTAACGTGAGTCAAACTCCTCTCACTAACTAAGCCAATCACTAAATGAGTTAAACTGCATGTTTGATCACCTACTAATCATCTAATCTATATACCCTATTTGTGGGCCTACAGGTATACTATCATGATGATTGAGCAATTTGACAACTGTGTCATTTCTTCTTGAGGTCATACTGTCATGTTCTTTGACTTTGTCCAAATAGATCCATATAAGGCTGTCACTAACACTATCTGATGATACTATCTTGCATATGCATCTGACCTAAGGATGTTAGATCAAGGCAATGGTATGCAAGATAGTTGTGAAGTTCATCTTATGCCATCACATCAAAATAATTCCAGTGCTCCTAACTCTCCTCTGCCTCACTGATGTTACTATAGCTATATCTTGTGCAATTCTAGAACATCCTCAAGTAGTTGTCCCCCTATAGTGTGAGGTAACAACTTGGCCTTTGCTTTCACAATAAATACATACTCGGACGGTAGTAGTGCATCAGGGATGGTGGTTGTGCAACTTGGACAGGTGGTTGTGCACCTCGGTCTGTGGTTGTACACCTTGGATGGTGGTTGTACACCTTGGATGGTGGTTGTGCAACTCAAACGGTAGTTGTGCACATCAAACAGCGACGATGTTGTCCAACTGTTGTAGATATGATCCTCATCATGTATATTGTTATCTCACTCATATCTCCCAGAGGTAGCTGCTAACAACTCCGCTCAAGTTGTCCAACTATGCATGTCTGATCCAAAGGTGTCTGGATCATAGTGGTGACACGGTATGATGGTAAAATGATGATGAGCTCATACTGGTCTCATGGAAACTGGAGTGACTACTCGCATACACACTGATCGGCTCTTAATAGCAATCACTAACCTAGCATTAGTAGATCAAGTGAAAGCTTGTCAAACGTCTATACCCTTGGTCAAAGGTAATCTTGCTCATTCTCAGTATGTTCATGCCTCTGTCTAGTGAAGAGTAAATAACAGCGATGTTTGGACAGACATATGCTAGTGGAAGAGGGTGGGGCAGTGATGTGCCCATGGAACTGTAAGTCCTCCTCACTACTCATCTTCATCCACTATTATCTCCTGGAAGTGGTCCATCCAAGTCATCAGCCCTAAACTCTCATCTATGCTCCAAGTACTCTAGTGGCTCTGCTAGCATATCTGTAGCCCCCATCTACAAGGATTTGCCTAAGATTCAAAGTTCTCCAAGGTATACCTCAAACTATATCTGATGGATCTGTCCAAGGCACTCAGTGGTCTATGCTCATGTGTCACATAACTTTGCCAATGTCTTCATACTTCAAACTCCATGCATGTGCCATCTCTGATAACTCCTCTCACACTATACACTATGTCCCAAGGAAGGACAGATGTGGTGATATCCGAAAGGACGGACAAGTGTTGTAATGTTCCTGGTGGTTAAGGCAATCCTAGCCACAATTTGACTTAACTTTAGCTAATTGAACATGTGGACACTCTACGTCATCCAAATTTCTGGCATAGGAAAAGGGAAGGACAAGTCTCTAAGCATATCATGACATTCTTGTGAGATCCATGTTGGCATCTATTGAAATCATGATCTTATATCCATATCATGACTTCTCTATAACTGCTAATACTGAAACATATACTGCTCAAATCTGACTGAGAAAAAATCTGAAATCCTGAGAAAAGACCGAAGGAAATACTTATTGTCTTGGCTAAGGATAGCTCCACATACTTAGCTCAAAACAAAATTCTTCCATCTAAATCGACCAATACATGGCTCTAATACCAAACTGTAACACCCTGATTTCAGTTCACCTAAGAACCAAATCAAACATGTTACAATCGAGTCGAGTCATGTCTAAAGCTGCTAATTTGTAAGACTTGATCAATAATATGGATAGAAATAACTTGCTTGGTGTCTCGAGAATGGAGGACATTACTAAATATGGGTAAAAATAAATGAAATATAGATAAAATACGAAAAAATTAATTGTGTTCAACTCGTGTGTAGCATTTATCTGTCGTGCTACCAAAGCTAACTCAAGATCATAAGACTTGCATATATAACATGAAAAACGTCAGTAACGAGTGTTGCTGGTCCAAAAGATAATTAGTGCAAACTGGCAAGTGGAATCTAATATTCTACCAGAAAAGAAAAACAATATATATATATCCTCCAAGTGAACTGAAAGGGCATTTATTGAGGAGTGACCAGGCTGTAGACCAAGTACGATCCTGAACTGGCTAGTTTGCTAATGCCTCTCTAGGAATTTTCTCATTTTTTTCTAATCCCTTGGGACTATTAGTATATCCAAAGTCCTTTCCTTTCCTCCATATATCTCCTACCTTTAATACCCTTTCAACTATATGTTTGGACATGTGCTATATTAAACAATACCCATAAACCTCCACAAATCTCTAGGTGTAAGGAAACTCAAAACGTAGAGTTGTCAAGATCCCTCGGGAATGGAACAACCATCTCACTAATTCAGAACCCACTATGACTGGCATGTGCACCCGCTCATGGTATGTACAAGTCAGTTTCACCATCTCTCATCTCACGCGGTGTATCTTGTTTTCGAAATGAGACTCGAGGAATCTCATCCTCGATAGTAATTAATCACAGAAGTAGAATACGTCTAAATGGCTCATGTTTTTAAGTGGTATCCAATAAAACAAGAACTAATCACGTCCTAGGATCTAGAAATCAAATCCACAATACAATATAGCAATAAAAACTAACATGAATCCTAACTGGCCTATAGTCTAAGCTCCAAGCACATCTATGGCTAGCTCAAACTCCGAAACTACATCGAAACTCACTGTTAAGCAAAATAATAACATCTCTATATAATGCATGCTCGTGGTGTGTGGTCACATCATTAATATATCATAATAAAGAAAACAATGCCAAACAAACCTACAACTAAATGTCCATCAAGCAATTCAAGGTATAGTAAAGAAATTTATAAATAAATAACTAAACTCGTGAATAAATAGACAAATAATAAATACGTGAAAAAAATAATACTCTAATCATTAAATAATAATATAATTATACTAAATAAATGCACCGCTAAACACAAATAAGTATCACACATATTCTTGTTAGTAAACATATAAATAATTAAATAAAAAAATGCATAATCATTCAATAAATAAATAAATACAATTTAGTAAACTTAAATAAGACTAATCTTAATAAGTAAATATATTATTAATAATAATAAATAATCATGTAATCATTCATCATAATGATATACTTATAAAAAAATAAACAGTAATGAATAAATAAATAGAAAAATAAACAAATAAATAATAACTAAATAAACAAAAATAAACATAATGTCAAAATATGCTAAACAGTGTGAATATGCATCTAAATTAATTTGAGTGTCTCGAATTACCAAAAACGGTCAAAAAATGACCAAAAATAGGTTAAAATGAGATGACTCGGGTCAAACAGGATGAACCAAATCGAATCGAATAAGATGAACCATCTCAGTCCAGGTCAACTAAACTAGTGTGTCAGTTAGGCAGACACAGACATGGACTAGTGAACTGGAGCAAGGGCTGACAAGAAGCTAAGCAGGATCAGAAAGGCAGACACGAATGCGACGCGGGTAATTGTGATTATCGGGGCGGGTAGTGCCTGTCTTCAGAAAACATCAAGGGCGGCATGGCGGTAGTGATCATGGTGGTGATCAGCAAGGTTCAGCTAGTTACTAATCCGAAAGGAAAGGAAATCGCCGTCGAGTAGCAAGAGTCGCCAACGACCATTCTAGCCATGGCAAGGGTCAGTGGTGGTCTCAAAATGTCAGCCTTGACGAGATGAACCTAGCTGGGTAGTTGGCCTCACTAGAGGTTGTTCACTGGCACTAGAAAATGGCCCGAAATGCGGTGGTGGTGGTGGAAACAGTTGCTAAAAAAGTCGTCGGCAACGGCCACTACAACAGTGCCAGAGCATGTGCCAGTGCCAGAGATGAGCTACGATCGATAGCTGGCCACGAGGCAGTCATGATCAGATAGGTCCATTGGCTAGAGGAGGGTCAGAGACTCACCGGTGGCGAGTCAAAGCGGCGGTGGCATTAGGGTGCAACAGTCAAAAATAATGGGAAGAGATGCTAAGTTTTTATTAAATTTTTATTGAATGGTCCAAATCTTGCCACGTGGTTTGATCTGAACCATTTGGCAACTCGTGGGCCTAGAGGGGCCCACCTATGGGTTATGCAATATATATATAGAAAGCTTTGATCAAGACCGTCCAAAGTAAAAATTGATTCAACTCCTAAAATTGACTCTATAAGTGAGAATCGAGGTAAGAAGTCTAAATGGTCTTCGAAAACCTAAACTCAATCGGGTGGAAATCTACGACTCAATCAAGCTGGGACTATATGGGAAATCTGGTAGTCCAAAATCCATAAGATGCATGTAAATAAGATACCTTGAAAATTCCAAACATATACTAAATACTACAACGGCCTAGATCTAAGCCTAAAACCCTGGCTAACAAATACAAAAGAAATCTATATACCTCGTGTATATACATTGATAACTCATACTCTATCATAACATGACTAAAGCTATTATCTGCATGTCGGGTATTCTCAGCCTCCATAATAAGCTCATACAACCATTTGAGCGCTATACTTATGGTCTGAAAACTGGTCTAGCTCAAACTTACTCGAAATGATTTGTGACTAACCTGAACTGGGCAAAACTACAAGCAGATAAAACCCTAACCTGAAGCTGACGTTTTACACCCAACGTCCAAGACCAATATTTTCTTATGGATTTCTGTACTATCAGATCACCCCATGTGGCATGTTATGTCTCCAACTTTTGGCTTGAAATGATTACTTTCATTCATTTCAATCACCTTTTGACACTCCTCTTTTACCCAATGCTCTCTATAGAAATCGTCCCATATTTTAGGATCAAGCCACTAGGGTTTTCACTCTCAATCATGACAATGTATTTATTTGTTTTCAGAAGGGTTTTGCCTTGTCCCGGCCTCACTTTATCATTTGCTTGTACATGTCTAGTGCATTTGTCATGATGGCATTTTGTGCATGTGGGTGATCTTCTGACTGAAAATCATACAAATCCTGCAACCTTTAAACAAAAACATTAGAGTTAATAAAAAAAGGAACTACAAATAAATATATGTACAATATCACTACTTACCATCCACTCTTGGTGACCTAACACTCTTGAGAAAAAGATAATAAATTAGTACAAATTGAGGTTGTCATACAATTTTATGTTTCAATCTATTTTAAATAGAATTTCTACGAACATATCAGTTATTTTATGACAAAGCTCATTCCCATGCTTTGTAAGCGGCACTGTTCTTGTCATCTACTAGTAAAAATCACTTGTAGTTCCGAAAGACTTGTTTCTGGTTGCAAATACTATTTCCGACCAGATTTGCAACCGTAACTTGCGGTCACAAAAAAAAATCAACCAGAATACACACAATTGCAAGTTTTGTAACCACTTTGCAACTGTTTTGCAACTACAAAGCAGTTCCAAGTTTTGCAACTACAAAGCGGTTCCAAGTTTTGCAACTGCATTGTAATAGCAAAGCGGGTGCAAAAGGTAAAATAAATAGTAAATATTATTATCTGCAATCACTTTTGTTGGGTTTATCTCACATCGGTCATGAAAGATGTTGGTGACTAGTATATAAGCTAATGGGAAAGCCTTATTCCTTAAGCTAGTTTTTTGATTGAGAGAAACCCGTGACACCTATTACAAATCCCTTTTGGGGGCCGAAAGGGCCCAATAGTAGTATCAGAGTTTGGTTGGGGGCCTAAAAAGGATTGTGGTTTCCATTATATTTTGAGGTTCTACATTAAATTATTGTGTATTTATTTACTCTTATTCATTACTTATCAAAACATATCAAGGAGTTACGGAATTTTATGTGTTAAAATCCCAACAACTTTTGCGTTGCAAAGCAGCTGTAAAATATGAAAAAAAATGATATTATTTTATGCATCCACTTTCCCAACGCAAAGCAGTTACAAAAGTTCAAAAAAAGTATTACAAATATAATTTGGAAGCACTTTTCCATTGCAAAGTGATTGCAAATGTTAAGAAAAATATAATTTGCAACTGTTTGTTCGTTGCAAAGCAGTTGCAAAATATGAAAAAATTAAAAAATATATTATTTTGCAACTATTATATCAATTAAAAAATCCAATCTCAACTACACAGAGTTGCAGTTGATTAGATTTTTTAAGATATAGTGGCTGCAAAACTACCGTAAAACTGCTCACAAACTCGACTACATTTTACATCCTTGCTAAAAATTTGTAAACTAGATCAATTTCTTGATATACATAACAAAAATGCATCAAAAGCCAAAAGGGATAGCTTTCCTGAAACATGAAAACTTTACAAGAAAACGTAGGATGCCAGAAATCCTCATCAAGCTTGAACACATGGATCCCTTCATCCCCATTCCAGCTCGACATGACCGACGCCTTTTGGGATTAGCCCACCCTCTTCCAATAAAATCATGTTCTGCACATTCCAAACAAGATCAGGAGAACAAGCAATTTCCAGCTAAAAATCATGTGAACAGTACACAAATCATCTCCACATGTTTTTCTAGCTTCCAAACAGTCAAAATCTTTACTAATATTTTCACCAGAGGAAAAGGTAACGGCAACGGGGGCAAGGGGCGAGGGGGTGGCGGGTGGAAGATGACACCGCAATGCGAGAACACAACGACAATTGAAGCTAAAGGCAGCAGCAACGGGGGCGAGGGCGGCAGTGACAGTAGGGAGGGGGCAACAGTGATGATGACGACAACAGGGAGAAGCTGATGGCAATGGTGATGACCGGGGTGGAGGTTGCTGGGGCGGAGACTACCAGGGTGGATTGCTAGGGTGGCGGTGCATCGATCAAGAGTATGGCTAGCATTTTAAAGACCTTCGACCATTTTACTTTTAAAAATATAACTTTTTGAGATCGCTTTTGTGACTGTGACATACAGTCGTAAATTTAAATTTTTAAAAAAACCATTAACGACTGCATTTGAAACTGTTCGTGGTTGCAAATTTTTTTTTTCAAACTTCCCATTTTAGTGATGGATACATAGTAGATTAGTATAACATTTCGATAGTTTTTTGCATATCTTCATGCCCCAACATTGTTAATTATACCATTTTTAACAAACATTTGAAAATTTTAGATTATCTCAAGTTTTAGTAAATATTGGTGAATCAATAATACTAATTGAATAAAGAATGATGTGTTGAAGGATCGAGACAAAGCTCGTACACAATTGCTAAAGAACCGAACTACCTTTTCATCAACCTAGGAAGGACCACATATGACACCCCCTAGTATAGTCAAACATGCAGAAATCTCACCCGCACACTTGCCGTTCCTGCACACCTACAAGATCAGACCTACAAACATGCTTTTGATCAACAAAAGGGCACTTGCGTATTTGCAATTATTCCCCCATAACTGGACAAATCCACCTAATCCCCCCAACTCCCCACTTTGAAGCCAATGGATGGACATATTGTGTGGAGCATGTAAGGAACACATCTGCCAACTTTTAATGATTAGAAGAAGTCACTCGTGTATGGTTGATGATTCCCTCCCTCCCCTTCTTAGCAAAGTTTCTAAAGAAGAAAACACAATCTTCGTTTCTCTGCCTCTCACCTTCTCAAACTCCACTTTACTTATCCTATGATGGAGTGAAGGTTCCTGAGAAGAAGTCATAGAAGACAAGTTGCAATGAAGAAGCACTATGGACTAGATGTCCATGCCACGACCCTATCTTTCAGATTTTTATATCTTTTCTTCTCTCTTCTTACAATGTTATCTTCCTTGATGACTTCATAATGTACTCTTAATCTTCTATGGGGTAAATGCTTTGTGATCTTGTGTGTATAATGGATTTTCGTTGATACGTAATATATCTTCTTTATGTTATCTTATTGCATTGCTTGTTAGTTGATTATTTCATCCTCATGTTTGATGCTTCAAAAGAGCAGCTAACTTTTTCATGATTGAGAGATTCGGTCGAGAATTAAGAATAGTCACGCCGATGATATCTATGGTGAAGTAGTTTATGAATTTAACTGTATGAATGTATTAGAGTCATACTTATTGGAAACCCTGTGACTTGAGTCGGAGTTTTACATTAACGAACCAGTTAGTTCAATCATCGGTTTGAGTTGAGCTAGTTTTATGAACTGCATGCTAAGTTGAGGCCAACCGTGAGTTATGAGTGATGATGGTCAAGTGTATGTAAGTATATAATGATAACATCAAAAAATGATGAAAAATGAGTTATCAGAGTATATGACAGTACGCAGTAATTTTTTTATGTATTTGATCATAATATTATTTTTAGGCTGAATAACGCATTAGTACCCATTATAGAGAAGTTGGGTGGGTTATTAATTATATAGCATGCCATTGTGCTGTTATGGTGTGTATTAATTTTTATGGGATTTTTCCCTATTTTTTGGATTTTTAGGATTTATTACTATTTAGTTAATAATTTTTAACTCGAGTCAGAGTTGAGTAAAGTTTTATTCACGAAATTGCCACTGAACATCACCCCGACTTCCCCGCAAATGCTCGACGCCGCCTCGATTCATGTCACCAACGTTGCCTTCGGCTGTCGTACCACCGCTGGCCACCACCAACATTGTCACCAAGTGGTCCCGCATCTTTTCATCTGCCGCCCAGTCTCCATGACATCGATAGCACCACAAGCCGCTGTGCCACCGTCTCCGTTGTGATGATCTCCCCATCCCTCCACCACCATGTGCTGCCACTAAGACAGGCCAAAGGTCGCCGCTTTGGAGACCCCTAGCTAGGGCACCGTTGCCCAACTTCATTCACCGCCGGCAAGCCATCGCTGCCACAGTTCAACGGTCGCACCACCTTAACCAACAATCCCTCAACCTTCCCTGACCAGAGTGGAGCCCAGCGCTACCCTCCTTGCCGGAGATCGCTTGTTCCACTGCTTGTCATATCTATTTTCCCTTTTTCCACCGAGTCACAGCCGCCACCGACAACCTCGACGTCCCCATAGACACGTCGGGCTCGCCAAGTCAGTGCCAATGGTACCCTATCCCATTATTATTCTGCCGACCAGCTGCCACCAGCAACAGTCACTAGAATCTCGCCGGAGATTCACCAGAATCTTGCAAAAAAATACAGAAATTAGCCAAAAATTGCCAGATTTTGGCAGAATTTCATTTTGTGCGACCTGATCAAACATACGACACCACTAAGTGCAGAATTTGAGTCCAGAGGTGCACGACCCTAATTGGCACCGATCGTTGTTGATCATCGCCGACGACACAAGGTATAATTACCTATGATTTAATTATTTAAAATTGATGATTGTTAGCATGGCATGTTAGGATTGATTGTTTGACGTGATGAATGGCTGATGGTGGATGAAATGATATTTGTATGATTTGGATAGTGTTTAATGAATGCTAATGATCTAATTAGGTAAATTAAATCTAAGCATGCTAATTGACGGCAACATAACTTCGAAAAACATAATAAAGTTGGCATGAATAGGATGAGCTAGAAAAAATTTTACACTGATGATTGTTTGACTGTTGATGGGTGATGAGAGTATTGTGAGTATGATCTCTGCGGTGAGTTTGATTCGTCATTCAATTAGCAAACGTTAGCTTCTAGATTTGATGCGTAGGTATAAAGTAGGAACTCGCCGTCTAGGCACGTGGACACAATTAGAGCTTCTACCAAGTCTGTTTAGGACTCGCTTCTGGTTTGACTTCGATACTCTATCATGTTTTGTTTTAACAAGTAAGCAAACATGCTTAGTGGTGGATTTGTTATATCCTACTCCACACGGGCCAACTAGTCATATGAGATTTCTGGATTAATAACCCTCAAGGATGAGATCCTCGGATCCAGCTCATGATGCCTTCGGGCCAATTATATTGAAATCCCTACCGAGGCCTATGTACATGCAATTTTTTGTGTTTTAAGTGAGATGTGAGACGAGAGAAAATCGACGACCACATCTTGAGATAGGGCGTGCGTTTGTCCAAGTGGGCTCTGGAATTGGTGAGCATCTGTTTTATTCCCAAGGGATCCTAATAACTCTACGTTTGAGTTCCCCAAACCCAGAGAAGTGTGGAGATTTATGGGTACTACTATGCAGTGCATGTCTAGACTTGTGGCTTAAAAGGGTATTGAAGGTGCATGCCTTAGAATACTCAGCCTCTATACACAGGGTTAGGAGTGATACGGAGGATGTAGAGGGCTGAGAAGAAAGAGAATGATTTTCCCGTGAAAGGGCTAGTTAAAAGAGGCCAATGAATGAGAATGAGATAGAAAGGGAACACTATCACGCGAAGTTGACGGCTCCCAGTTATTTCCCTTATGAGAGTTCTATGAGGAAGAGTAATGAGGTTTTGTCCAACAGGAAGGTCAGCTCTCCTCTGTTAGTTTATTATTTATTATTTCTAGACCAACAGCACTCATTACTAACATCTCTTCATTATATATGTAGGAGAGAATCGCGGGGAATGAGTACTGTCAGAACTACGGAGGAGCAGGATTGAAATTGCATACACATGTACCTACCGAGTGTAATTGGTGATAATGATGAGTGTTGAGTTGATTAGCAAACGGCTCAGTCACTGGTAATATTTTCAGGTCAATTCATGAGTGAACCGAAACAGGGTGTTACACACATCCACATAAGAGAGTTAATATTATGCACCAACTTCGTCTTTATTTGCACAAGAATGTTAAATGACGCCAAGGTGGTAGGTGTGATAAGATGTTGTAGTACATTACAATTAAATTTGTTTCCCACGATATTAACTACAAATGTATGTGTAACTTGATTAACACGACATGATATATTATTTATCAACTAAGTGAAGTTATCTATCCCAAATCCGTTTTCATTAAAAGAACTCACATCAACTTGTGCTACGTTTTCTGTTGTCATGCCCATACATCAATTTTTAAATTAAAATAGTACACATGTTTCATACCCTCACCTAATCTATTAATTTTAGAGTAGCTATTCATCATATCATACACTCTCTGTAATACCTTAGTCGATTTCCTAATCTAGCTATCAACATAATTTTAAAGGCATAAAATTTTCATGGGAACGATCCCTTGCTTATCCCTTTATTACTTGCTTGATGTGTGCACTTGCACAATGTATTGATAAAATAACAAGTTTTTAGCACCGTTGTTAGAGATTTGCTTTGTTTTTCTTTTATTGACGGATTCTCCCTTTTAGGATATTTATTTAGTTCTTGTGTTTTCAGGTAGGGTATGCAAGTGAGCTAATTAGAAGGACTGTTTCCTTTTGATCCAAAGATCAAAGAACTTGTGTTAGGATCAAATGAGAGGGAAGGCAAGCCATGGCTCAAAACTTCAACCATTAGAACTTGGTAATTAGAAAATTGGAGATCAAGCTTTTGCTAATTAGAACATTGGAAATGAGAACTTGGTTGAACTAAACCCTATGGAGTAAGCCTTTGTGAACTAGATAATGGGTAATTAAATGAGGCCAGAACATTAAAACCACCTATAGAATGACAACCACAAAAGATCATTGGTAGAATTGGCTTTGCCACAACTAGAAGATTTCAATCTCAGTATTGTGAGACAAAAGATTTTATCTAGCAACTTTGAGCTTAAACTTGTGATGTTGCAAATGTTATAATCTATTAGAAAGTCAATGGACTGTCAAATGAAGATCCTCATATGCACCTGCTAAACTTTGTAGTAATTTGTGACTAATATACTAGTACCAAGTGTCTAAAGATGTAATCAGCCACAAGTTGTTTCCATTTTCCTTAAGTGAAGCAGCCAGAATATGGTTCAACTCTGACACTCAACTCAATCACTACTTGGGAGGAAATTGCTAGGAAGTTCATGTTCAAATACTTCCCATCTTCTTGGATAGTACAATTCAAAAACAAATTCACCTCATTTGTCTAGATGGATCATGAATCCTTTTATGTTAATTGGAAAAGATTCAAAGATTTGTTAAGGAAGTATCCTTATCATGGGATTCAACCTTGGGTTCAGATCCAAATATTTTACAATAGGTTGATGAGTCAAACCAAGTCAATACTTGATACTACAACAAGAAGATTTATTATGACGAAGACTTATGATGAAGCATATAAGCTAATGGAAAAGCTAGCCCAATCATTATCAGATGATGTATCATAGGACAACAAGGAAGAGTGTGCCACAAGTAATACAAATGGATGTTTTCAATGCCCTATGAACATAGATGTCGTCATTAAGCAAATAGATGCAGAACATTAAGACCAAGACTCATGCCCATGCCCATGCAATACAAGCCCTTTCCTGTGATTTCTTAGGAAATGATCATTCACAGCAACAATGCCCATTGCAAACTAAGACAGCCAACTTCATTAGCAATTACAATAGGAATTAGAACAACCCTTATACCAACACTTACAACCTAGGTTGAAGAAACCATCCTAATTTCGGGTGGGGTGGAAAACAAGCTGGTTATTAGAAATAGTAAGTTATAGCCCAAGTACCACCAGGATTTCAAGCTCAAGCACAAAATAGGATGCGACCACTTGCTGAAAGAAGATGTCAAAGGAAAAATGTTCATATAATTTATGCAAACTCAACAACAATAGATGCAGACTCAAGAAGCTTCCATCAGAAACTTGGAGAATCAATTGGGACAATTTAATGAGTCACCCATTTACTGAATTTAGCATAAAAAAATTAAGAACTAGCTTAGTGAATTTTGAGCAACAAGTTTTTCTTAAGTAAAACAACATTTATTAGGAATTATTAAATCTCAATGAGTACTAGCTGTTTGATTGAACCATTTGGCAAATTCTCTATCCTAATATTTTCAAAGAGCTAGTTCTAAAATATATGGATACTTTGCATGGGCTAATATTTCGAATCATTAACTATATGGACTTACTTCAGGACAATTTAACAACACGTTGATGTGAACGATGTGCATCTCTTGTTGTTCAATCCTCCAACATTCATTATACTTCCCATCATGATTACCTGGACAAGAAAAATGGGTAGACAACCCGGCATCCCTTTCAAATTACCCATGTCAACTGATGGGGGAAGTGTTGACATATGTGATCCATCTTCAAAATAAAATAAACAAAATATTATCATTTTATCCACTAGATTGACATATGTGATCCATCTTCAAAATAAAATAAACAAAATATTATCATTTTATCCACTAGATTGTCTTCAAAAATTGACCCCTCCGGGTATGCCTTATTTTTAAAATTTCATTTCAAGTTTCATAAATTCTTTCAAATAGATACATTTACCTAAACTGTGGGGGTCCTCACAATATGGTCTCAACGGGCATATGTATAAGGAGATGTTCCATCGAATTGAAAAAACATGGAGACAATATTATCTTCAATTTTTACAACATCATGGGAATATCTTCTTCTAATTGAATCATATGTTCTGCAATGATGGTTAGAGCAGAAATATCCATGAAAAAGTGAAATAATTCAGTGAGAAAATTCAAAAAGCCCAAGGGTATTAGATCACAAAACACAATTGGCACAACTATTTGCATGAGAACATGACAGTCATGACTCTTCAATCTTATGATAGTGCATTCAAATGGATTGACACATTTTCCAATGTTTGATACTATCCATTGGAAAATTTAAGCCTTTAACTAATACACATAAATTCAACATCACTTCTAACCAAGCTATACATGTTTGGCAAAGGATCATCTTTCTCAACTCAAACCGAAAGGAAGTGATATCTACGTATTCTAAAATTGTGAGATAGTAGAAGATATCAGCAAAGACAATCAAATCACGATGCCTTTCTTGTACTAGTAAAAAAACTATCATTTGCGACCACAGTGCAATGGATTTTCAACCATTAAAAATTTGCAACTAAGCATTTGCAACCGCAAATGTGGTTGCAAATTTCCAACTACGTTACATCACATCACATTTGCAACTGGCAACCAGTTGTGGCCGTTGCACTATAAAATCTAATAGTAGTTAGGGCAACTAATTGAGCAAGCCAACTCGTGGGCATTTAGCGTTCGACTCGGCTCAACTCGACTTAAAACTCGATATTTAAATACTCGAGCTCAAACTTGACTCAAACTCAAATCCTACCTATCGAGTTTGAGCAAGGCAGTGTTCGACTAGACTCAACCCGGTTGTACCTCAAGCTCAACTCGAAATTGACTCATAGTTTGACTCGAACTCGACTCAATAAAATAATATAATAATATACATAATATCACTTGTCTACTTAAAATACATTTAAAATCATAAATAAATGTTATTATTAACTACATACTAAATGATGGTGGTCATAGGGGGTTTTGTTTTTTGTTTTTTAATTTTTTTATCAAATTTGGGTCGTCCTTGTAATCAAACGATCTAGAATAAAGTTTGAGATAGAAACATTATTTACCCTCGTTTAAGATAGTTTATATATATATATATATATATATATATATATACTAATAAGTTTAATTGTAAATAGTTATATTTATTTATATACAACATAATAACAAAGTAGTGGGATAGCTTAGAAGGGAGGTCTTCAAATTAAAGACTTGGAGGTTGTGGGTTTAATCCACGCAAACTGCATTTTTTTAAGTGAGATACTTTTGAATTTATAACCGAGCAGGTTTCAAGCTCATGAATGAGCAGGTTTCGAGCTCATGAATGAGCAGGTTTCGAGCTCCCTAAATTAAACAGTTTAAGTGTATTCAAGCTCAAGTTGAACTCAAACACTACAAAAAATATTCGATTCGATCTCGAGCATTTATGTGAAATCCCTCAACTTAGTCCCACATCTAATACCTACCGAGCAAAGATCATGTTTATGAGTGGGAATGGACTATAGATCTTTAACTTGGTTAACTACTTTTAAAGAAATGACTTAGGCCCATTAGTTTACACTTTGAACTAAGTCCTTACAAATGGTATCAAAACAACCTGGTTCTGTGTTAGATAGTAGGCTGGACTACAGACATTGGCTAAGGCTGTCGGTTACGGGCCAGAGAAGGACATGTACTGAGGCTAGCAATGGAGGCTGTGTAGGAATTTTGGAGATGAAATTTCCTAAAGTGGGTGGATTGTGAGATCCCTCAACTTAGTCTCACATCTAATACCTACCAAGCAAAGATCCTATTTATAAGTGAGAATGGACTATATATCTTTAACTTGGTTAACCACTTTTAAAGAGATGACTTAGCCCATTACGTTGCACTTTAGGCCGGGTCGTTACAATATATGTTAAAAACTTCTTCAATCTCGAGCCAAGTTTGAACGAAATACGAAGTATTCGAGTCGAGTTCAAACACAAGTTGAGCTCTGCTTACTCGCTCATTTAACAGCCCTAATAGTAGTTACCGATTTGTGACCATATTGTAATTAACATATATGTGGTTGTAAAAATACTTGTTAATGTGTATTAAAACAAACAATAAATTTGCATCCGATTTATAATTGTAAAGGTGGTTGCAAATAAGATTACTAAAATGTCAACTTGAATTATTTTTTTACAACTACTATAGGGTCACAAATTTTAAAAAAATGAGGTTAAATTTTGTACGACTACTAGGTGGTTGCAAGAGTTGTCGAAAAAGTATAAATGTATTGAAAATTTTGAGTAGCCAATCGTAGTGTCACAAGGTTGATTCTAGGCTAAACTTTTTCACCCTAAATCCTTTCTTATGCAGTATATTCTCACCCGCGAGAACACTCAGCCTTCCATAAGTTACATAGTAAAGGATATACTCCCGAAAGCAACTCCTAAATACTATTCCTAGTACTCTATCACTATCACAATCTAGAGGTTAACTAATCACCAAAACTAGCAAATCCTCCAAATCTACTTCTTTGTTCAAGTCCCAACACTCGCAATACAAACAACAACAATAAACCCCCTTACTAATATCCAATTACTAGTCATTACCAACAATCAATTCTCAATACCAATAACCAATGATCAGCTCTACCAATCACTGCTTCCTCTTCCTACCTGATATCCTTTGCAACTTGTACACCACGAGTACCACACTACTCTTAGTCAGGAAATCAGCACTGAACAAAAACCTCAATTGGGGTTAATCTCATACTACTGTTTGCACCATGTCCGATCACCCATGCTCAATCACACACAAGCACTTTCCCGATACAATATTCTCAGTTATTGATACTCCTTACCAATAAACTGTCCCGAGAACCATGTAGCCAACCTCCTAGTCACTACCTGATCTTCACCAAACACCAATCCTTGTGTTTGGCTATGCCAGCCTCTACCCTTACTCACCACAGTAACTAGTCCTTGTAACTAGTCACATTGTAACAAAGCTGTGTACAAGAGTACCTTAATCAAACCCCAAAGATCCCTCAAAGTTTGAAGTTCTAACCTCTACACCAAGAGATTGACCATGGCAACTTCCTCCTTCTTCTTCTTCCTTAATCCAACCCTCTACTCACAATGGATACATTGACAACATTCTTAAGTCCTCTCAAAGACGTCCTCCCTCTCTTGTGATTGATCACTTCTCTCATGATTATCACATATGTTCAAGAATTTGACCTATTTGTAAGAACCAATTCCTACTTTGTTGCAAACTCTAAATTGGCTAATAGGAAAGAGTCCACTCCTTTTCTAATACTTCCTAATGTCCTCTTCAAGTCTAGCTTAACCTAAAACATACCTCCTATGTTATTCCACACGCTCCTAGTTGAACTCCATGGTCATGGAAGTACCCCCTGGCAAAAGAACCTCAAACCCTTCCATCCAACACCCAATAAGATTAGGGTTTTGTCCGACTCCACTAAGACTCCCACTCAGCTCCTTCTCCTAGTAAACCTTGAAGTCCTAGTCCACCACTTCTCCATGTCGGTCAAGACCTCCTTCCTATAAGTCTCAACCAAGTCTAAGTCCACCAAGAAGTCTCACGGTAGCCCACATGCACAATCGCTGCTGGTAATCTTCCTTATACCAGGATTCTTAGTGCAAATAGGAATCCTCAACCCAATCCTAGAAATCCAATTTCCAGCTCTCGTTCATCACCTAGCACTCTCGATAATGCTCGGTCACACTTCTCAATACTCATACCACCTGTAACGACCCACCCAAACCGGACCGGGTATTACTTAAAAATATAGGTAATGTAAATGTAACATTCCAAAACATGAATTGAAATACAGCAAATAAATCTCGCAATATATAATATAAATCATAATAATAAATTATGTTCTCTAAAATATAAAATAATTATCTCACAGCCTTAGACCGTTTCCTTATAGCCACATTTATAACATAAGAGAATAATAAGGAAGTCCAATTTTTATTATCAATTCACCATACCTAGGTTGGTAAAAGAACCACCAACCACACTTCCATTCTTCAGTCCAATGCTGCTCACCTGCGGACGCAATTTCGCATTAGTGATAAAACCACTAAGTCGCGAGTCCTATAACACCCCAAATTTGTTTCACTCGCGAACCAATTCAAAATATTACAAGTCATCGATTAAGTTGGCTAACCCGAATAGATTTATTCTCGGCGTCGATAAATTTTATCATGCATGTATGGGATGCAAAAATTTTAAGAGGATATTATGTGAATGGCATGGTAAACAATTCACACTCAAAAATAATTACGATAAATCAATAAAATTTTTAAAATCAAGCGGACAAAGTTTCCTTTAAAATTGCAATTAGGGGCCAAACTATCAATATATATATATATATATATATATAAACATCACACGTAACACCAAACCATTCATTTCAGAACATAAAAATGTCATATCACGACAATTGTAAACATAAACTGGGTCTCGACCCATCTGCCATTTGCGAATTTGAGTATTGACCCATCTACAAATTTCATCTTATACACCTATTATATCCTTTCAACATCAAACATTGCATTATTAACCAATACATCATAATCAAAACACAACAATCGATAGGTTGATGTGTGTGCACATAGCAATCACTACTCCTCCATCCAGGTTAACATATCAAACTCTTGCTCCTTACTTATATATGTAATAGGAAACCGATAGTAACGATTGTTATCAGTCTAAAAATAACTATAATAAACTAGTAACTGTGAGCTGACTCTCATTTTGAAGAAAACCATTTTATAACTTTCGCTGAACTCTTTGAAGGACATCTACTACGGATTCATCGGGCTGCAAAACCAACAGCATCCCGAACTGACTAGTTTGTTGATGCCTCTCTCAACATTTTTTCATTTTCTTTTCTACCCCTTGGGACTACCAATATATCCTAAGCCCTTTCATTTCTTCTATATGTCTACTGCCCTGAGTACAAAGGTCGAATACTCTCAGGCAATCACCTTCAGTACCTTTTAAACTACATATCCAGATGTGTGTTGAACTAAACAATACTCATAAACCTCCACGTTTCTCTAGGTGTGAGGAAACTCTAAACGTGGAGTTGTTAGGGAATAAAACAACCATCTCACTAATCCAAATCCCGCTTCTTCCTTTTCCCTCATAATACGTGCGATTCGGTTTCACCTTCTTTCGTCTCACTAAAAACTCGATAAAATATATATATAGGCCTGGGAAGAGATTTAATATTATATGCCTAAAGGCAACTTGAGATGAATTTTGTTTTCAAAATCAGAGTTGAGGGACCTCATCCTCAAGGTTATTAATCTGGACCTACACATCAAATGAAAACGCTAACGCCGAGTATGATGCATAAAAGCTACATCCAAGTGCATCTACTCAGCATCAAATCATATGAGATATGCAACATCAATTACATAAAAATCTTAACCTAGGGCATCCAATCATGATTATCACACGACACTAGCATTACATACATCAATTATAAATATGTAACATATAGTTCATCAGATCATATTTACCCAATATCTAGCTAGGTATTCCTTTTATACCACTTCATGACAATCACACAGCAATAAGAATAATTTGCATTCAAAACATATAATCAATTCATCAAATATTCACTGACTTGTATGCTTCAATCCAATTCATCTCCATCATATTTTATGGTAACAAATTATTAATAATCAACCATAACATCCTTATTAGGATCATGATAATCAAGTTGTATGAAATTCTACTATTTCAACATCAAGATTCATTGCATCACGAATACATCATGCTAATTAATCACAAACCATGTTGTTAATTTTAAATTAAGTATACCTAGCATCCTTGGCAACGGGACAAACGGCTAGGGTTCAGCAAGGCCACAAGGATTGACTCGACACACAGCAGTGCACAAAGTCCTGCAAGGAACGGCAATTGCCTTCCAGCAACACCACCTGCAGCAGGCGGCAACACCTACAAACGGCAGCAAGCTGCTGTTGCCAGCAGCCGAATAGAAGGGGAAGGAAGGGACAGTGATCCCAGTGGTCACGGCAAGGGGAGGAAAACCGTGAGTCCACGGTGATCCCACAAGGTGTTGGCGGCAACTATTCTGGCGGCATGGCCGAAAGAAATCACCGCGGCTGTGACAGGTCAATGAGAAAAGGGAAAATTGTGGGAAGGCTTGGTGGGTCTCAACCTTGGTCGGAATAGGTGGGGAAGAGGGTGACCTAGTGCGGTCGACGTCTGGCCGGCAGTAACGACGGTTGCTGCATCGGCTAAGTGACAAGCAGTGCACGACCTCCCGGTTCAACCAAACATGGTGGTGACTTTCTTGTTCTTGAATGGCACCTCAGGTCATACAGGGTTCGACTACGACAGAAAAGTAAGGCAACGGCGAGGCAGTGAAGGGCGAGCAGGGCAGTCAGCTAGCAGGGTAGGAAGAGGAAGGGAGAAGGAAGGAGAGGGGATGTTGGGCAACGGCTTGGTCGGGAAAAGGACCTGGTCGATGGGGATGGGGACAGCAAGAGCGAGACATGACCGCAACCAGCGGCAGTGCTCGAAGAATATGGCAAGGGGGGGTGGCTATGAACCGGATAGGAGAAAGAAGTAGGTGGAGGACGAAGGACGATGGTGGAGGGAGGCTGGCGGAAGTGCTACTAGCGGCGATAAGGCGGTGGCGATGGAGAGGTTTCGGGGGAGAAATAGGGGAAAAAAACATGGTCCAGGTTTGCTGTGGTCAGGTAGTTTTGTAAATAAAACTTTGACTAGGTCCCAACTCTATCAATATTAATAAATAAGTTTTGAACAATATAAAATAAAATATAATAAAATGCCATAAAATAAAATAATCATGTGTAAGTCAAATGATATGCTCCAAGCCTATTAACCCACCTATAAATAACAAATCACTCATCCTAACGTAATAACAGCCTAATTCTAATTTTGTGGTCTACTAAAAATAAAAAAAATTATACATACTCTCATATACTCTGATAACTCATTCTACTGTTGCCTTCATGATGTTATCACTACAAACTTGGATATGCATGCCCATCATAGCTCATAACAAAAAGTAAGCCTCGGTTCAACACGCATGTTCTAAAACTGACTCGATTGAAAATAACAGTCGAACCGACCGCTTTTGACTATAAAACCATGACTCAAGTCACAAGTTTTACAATTCTAATTCTCGGCATGCTTGGTAATCACCCCTTACTGCTACCTACAATTCTATGCATTGCTTACTAGTACCCACTTAATAGCTTGATGGATCACTCCAATAAGAAATACTCGATCATGATCAACACTTGTAACCCATGCTCAACATATTGAGGTTAATTTTGAAGCTGAGGAACATACCTTGTTTGGTACATCCTAGCCATTACTAGGTACACTAGTTGTGACACCTACAAACCCTAGGTATCATGCCAACCCATAAATCAATGTTGTAACATCTAGCATCCATTGATCCTCCCTAGGGCTGCTAAACGAGTGAGCGAGCAGAGCTCACCGTGTGCTCTAACTCGACTTGAATAGTTCGAAGTTCGTTCGAACTCAACTCACCCAATCAAAGTCTCTCTGACTTCTCGAGTTTGAGGAATGATGGGGATCCCTTTCATATATACTATTCTTAGTCGGCCAGCAACCGGCTTATGGCTTTATTCTCGCACCCGCCAGTTGGTTGAGTTAAGAAATAAGCATACAAAAAATTGCTTAAACTTAAATAAGAAGAAAGAAGGATCTTCTAACTAAAAAACTAGAAATTGCCTCAAATATTTTCGATACTGCTCGAGCTCGACTCGAGCTCAATACACTTGAACTCTTAAATGTTAAGGAGCTCGAAACGAGCTCGTTTGAACGCTTGAAACAAACTCATTTGGGAGCTCGAAACCAACTCATTTGAGAGCTCGAAACCAACTCGTTTAGATACTCGAAACCAACTCGTTTAGAAACTCGAAACCAACTCGTTTGAAAGCTTGAAACTAACTAGATCATAAGCTCGAAAGTAGCTCATTGTAGAGAAAAAACATACAGTTATAAAAATTAAAAATTAACAAAACAGTCTATCAACATATTTACATACACTATCTCAATAATAAAATGTATTTTCAAGGTTCAACTTATGTTTCATTTTTTTATATAAAATACCTAAAACACCATTCACCAGTTTTTGTTTTAAAAAAATAAAACACTTGGCACTATAAACCCAAAATTAAAAGAAGGCTTTCAAAAGTTTACATTTTATAGTTTTCATCAATATTTAAATAGCTTTTAACCTGCTTTCATCCAGGGAAAAATTAACAAATATTATCCATTGTGAAATGTTAGATTAAAAATAAATAAATTTTGTAAAAGGAATAAACGTATTCTAATATTCTCGCTAGATTTAATAGAAAAACTTTAAACTAATCATCTCCAATAAAATATGTTCACGGGTGTATTCTAACAACTACCAAGGCCATAACAACTAACAAAAGTAGATATTAAAATTTTAAGCATTCCTTGTGTTTGAATATGTGATGCAAAAGCAAACAAATATATATAGATATTAAAGAATTCTATTTCACTTTTGGATGTGAAAAAGTGAATAGAAAATTAGGATATAGTCGTACTTTAACTTACTATATAAATAGTATTATAACATCAAAATATAAAAATAATCTAAAACCACAATCATGCCAAGACAAATTAGATGAGACAATATTCAATATTAAATAGCACTTAGGAGTAACAAGTACAATATAAATCATTACCTAAGTCCTCCTCATCATCCTCATCTTCGTTCTCTTCACAATTGCGTGAACGTAACCGGTCTTAAGCTAATAATACCAATATACCATTCACATACTGATATACCATTCCTTTGTAATAATAATTACAACACAATTTTTAAACACATCATGCTAATTAATCACAGACCATAGATTCAATTTTAAATTAGGTATACCTAGTGATGGTGGCAGCACAGAGAAGTTGGCCATAGCACCGATGGGTGGGAGTGGTGGTATCTATGGGTTTCCATTAGGAGGCATTGGCTTTGGGGGGCCATTGGCATTTGGAGATGGGGGTGGAGGAATACCCATAGGAGGTGGCGCAAATGCCAGGGTTGGTGGACCACGGGGAGGATTTGCACTAGGTGGTGGACCTTGTGGGGCTGGTGGCATTGGTGTAGGAGATTGGGGTGGGGGTGGTGGTGCTGGCCTAGAAGGAAGGCCTGGAGGTGCAATTCCATTTGCAGTTTGTCCAAGGAGTAGTGCTGGAGATTTTGTAGGCTCTAGGGGCTTTATTTTGAAATACAATTGTAATTACAAACAAAATTGAACAAAACATCATCTTCCTATAAAATACTGATTCCAGTAAAGAAAAAAATTAAGGATTGAGCAACACTGTAAGTTTTTTTGAATTAGGGATCCCAATGAGAAAAAAACTTGGAAGTGGATTTGTCAATTTCTGTGCTGGGAACTTGAAAAGAAGAATACAGAAAATCATGCAGATTACACTCGTCATGCACGATGCTATTTATCTAGGACAAGCATAATACCTTGAAGGCAATAATTTCATATGGATCTGCTGAAAACAGAAGGTACTGATATCTTTCATCACATGGCTAGATCCTTTGGGGAAAAAAATCAGAATAAGTTATAAAAATGAAAGACAGTCAAAAGCTTCTCCTTTGCCCATCTTCTGCTTAAAACTAAAGGCATCAGCAACTTTAGACAAAGTATTACAAGTATAAGTACAGAAAAATATTTAACCTGCTCAAAAGATGACATGAATCGGTGTTGAGGTCTTCAATTGTCTTCAATTTCTGGATAATCTATCTAAAAGATATTGTAAGACTAGTAAAAAATTAGAACATGTTCACCATCCCACAATCAATTTCATGGAAGATTCAAACACTAAAATAAGGGGGAAAAAAGGATTGAAACTTTCAGCTCCATCTTTCTAAACAAACAAAAACTGATTTCTTTTTTTAATGAAAAAATCCAAAGAAAACAGAGAGTAAAAAAGCAAACCTGTTAAAGAAGACAGATAGATTCTCGAAGTTCATCGGATCTTCGAGGAAGAATTTCAAAGCGGCAGCCCTCTTCGCGGATCCGAACCGGACAACGGGAGAGTGGGTCATGTGATCCCTCAGCAGCACGCTCGACGTCCAGCTGGACAAGGCGATAGCCTTGCCCCAGTTGGTGCTGGCGACCAAGCACCCCTCGATGGTAGCCATCGGCACCGTCAGCTCCCTGCCATCGAGCACGAGTGGCCATGCGATCCCCACTGGGATCTGGACATACCCCACCGGCATCTCATAGTATTGGCCTAGGATGGAGTCGTAGTCGAACCCGTCCAGTGGCAGGCCGCCCAGGGACTGCTCGGCGATGACCTCCACTGCCTGGCAGCAGATCAACATGGTGCGGCAGCAGTCGCCTAGCCAGGCTTCCAAGGAGTAGGAGGGGACGGCACCGGAGACGACATCAGTGACGATGTCAACCAACTATATGTTTTTGACTTGTGCTTAACAATGTCTTTTATTTTCATGACACGAAAAAGGTTGTTTTAATATATTTTATCGATCGAGTCTTACCGGCCAATATCTTTAAATATGACCCTATTCGATCGTAGCATTTCTTATTTAGTTATTATGAGAACCAAAATTGAAATGTTACACAAACTATTGGCTAGCTGGGCCAGACTCGATGGACATGGGTGCGGGCAGGTAGACACGAACAGGACTGAGTGGACATGAACTGGTTGAGAAATCATGAACAAGCAAACGTAGGCAAATGGACCATCAGTACCCATCGTTGGAAAATGGAAACAGCAATGGGGTCACTACCCCTGATCGATAGAGGAGGATAAGGCGGTGGTGGTGGTGGTGGTAGTGAGGGCCAGCGGTTGGCCGAAAATTGGTTGCAAAGTGTTAAAAGTGTCACTAATGAAGTGGGATTCTCCAGCTACGATCCCGGTGGCAATGGTCAACAAGGCTATGCTCGATCAATCAGCCATCGTTTAGGGAAGGTGTCTAGGTAGTCGGCCTCACTTGAGGATGTGGGTGCCACAAAATGGGTTGAAAATGATGACAAAATCTAGAGATTGAAACAATGTCACCAATGTCCAATACATATGCACCCGTGTCGATGGTGGGTCTAGGTCGATAGCCAGCTAGGAGGTGGCCACAATTGCAGAGGTTCACTGGCCGGAGGGTGGCAAGAATCTCACCCTCCGAAATTGTGAGAGAAATCCCAAGAAAATGGGAGGGGAAGCTATAGCTAACATGATTTGATTTGACCACATCGTGTAATCTGAATGTCTGACAACTCGTGGACCTAGTGGTCTACATAGAGTATATACAAATATATATATATATATATATATATATATATATATAATTGAAAAGCTCTAATCAACCCCAACAAAAGTTAAAATTGACTCGAATCCTAACGGAAGCTTTACGGATGAAAATCAAGGTAACAAAGCTAAATGAGCCTCAATTAAACTTAGTTGGGGAAATATGAGAATCAAATCAAACTAAGCCTACAGGGGCAATCTAACAGTACGAAATCCCTAAGATGCAAGCAAAGGAGATATCCTAAAAAAACTAGTACTAAACACCAAAAGCAACCTAGATCTATCCCTAAAACCAGCTAAAATAAGCAATAACCCATACACATCAAGTATATGCTAATAACTCATGTTTAGCTATAATATAATTGAAGTTATCATCTTTATATCAAATATACCTAACTTCCATAACATGTGTATATGGTCATTTAGGCCCCATACTAATGGTCAAAAAGCTAAACCGACTCAAGACTGACCTGAACTGGGCAGGGGCAACAAGCAAGTAAAACCCTTATTTGAAGCTGGAGTTTTGCAGTTATAATTGGCCTCAGAGCTCAGTCAGTCAATTTTTTCTATGTAAACTATTAACAAGTTTGCCTTTTCAAAATATTTAAGCGTACCTTATCCCTTATACATAGAATAGTATGATTAAGGTATTTCTCTTTTGATGTGGAGATGGTAAGAAATAAAATCACTAACGAACAACTTCAGTTATTGCACCAACAACAAAATGAGTAAACTCAGAATCTAAATGTTGCTATGTATTACATGGCTTGGAATTTGGCCAATCAACCTGGGTGTAGCTGGCGTAGATAACGTGCAAAGTAAATAGTTACTAATTGAACCATGGGAACCACTAATAGTTCTCGCTGATCCAATCTGTCAACCTCCTATTGCTCTATAGGTTGCACCTCAGGCAACAATAGTGCATGTGCAAAACTCTCGAGGAGTTTATATCCTTGAGAAATTTATCAAAAATAAAGCAAAAGTATTTAAGGGTACTATCAATCAACATGTTTAAGTCCTTTAAAGTCATTGAAGTACTCGAAGAGCATCAGGTAAGATTGATTTTTTTATAGAACTCTGCATTAGTGACTAACTTTGTTAGAACAAAATCCAACTCCATTACTTAGCTTAAATTTCCAGCAGTGTTCAATGTTAGAATCTACCCAAAACAGCTAAGGGAGCTAAGTGTCACGGGAGTGATTGCAGGGCGCCCAGGGAGTTAGGGTTTAGCGGTTGTTCCTAGTCTTCCCGAGTCCGGAGTAGGCGGTGGATTCTGCCTATGTGGTGAAACAACTTACCAAGTGCCGATGCGAGTTGTGGTTGCAGGCAAGAAGGGGGCTGAGGTTGAATGAAGGACCGAGACTTGGTGCCGGGAGGTGTAGCAGGTGCGTCGACAGCGTGTGCGAGCATGGCGCTACATGGTGCCGAGGAAAACCTCAAGTTGGTTCGAGGGCGGTTGCGTGACCAGCAGCTGTGGACGAGCAGCGTGCCGAGCATGGGTGGAGCGAGGTCGGTAGAATGACCGAGCGTGCCTGTGTGAAGTACCGAGCATGTGCGTGATTTGGGTCGAGCGGTGTCGAGATCCATGGTCGGGCGCGATCAGCGTGATCGAGTGGCGCGACGAAGTCTGGTGGCAGCCTGGAGCGAGCAGCGCACCAAGCGGGTTCGGTGTGGGCGTGTTGCGGCGTGCCGATGGTTGGGTCGCTCCAACTAGCGGCACTGGCGAGCAGCGCGCGCGAGCGTCATCCAGCGCGCGAGCACGAGCACTAGCGCGAGCGCGCGAGCGCGAACGCGAGCACGAGCGTGGTGCGGGTTGCGCGCGCGCGAGCGGGCGTGAGCAAGATGGACGAGCGGGCGAGCGTGGGTGCGACCAGGAGCGAGCCATGCGTGCAGAGGTTGATGCACGAGCGAGCCGACAGCGGTACTGGTATTCAGACATGGTAGCGAGCCAGGCGGGTCGGTGAACCATGTTGCGGTACCAGGGTGCGCACAAGGGGCGAGGACTTGGCACAAAGGGGTTGATCAGGACTTGGCTCAAGGGTCAAACCAGCATGGTGCGACCAAGGAGCGGCATGTTTATCTACATGGTGGATTGCATGCTTATCTGCATGGTGGACGCCAGAACTGCAGATAGAGTTGAAGAAGATTTGGTGAATATATGATCTTCTCATGGACCAATAGGAGCGCGATGATGACTCATTGGTGATAAACCTCAAAGCAGCCTTGGAGATAGACTCAAGCGAGCCTGGACGTGATGCTGGGAGTGTGGAGGATCTCCAGAGGATATGGAATTATCCAGTAGCAGCCAACTTGGGTATTTAATGAGGACGTCAGAGAATACAAAGGCAGGAAGCAATTGTGGAAGCAATTGGCGAATTCCAGGAGTACGTGAGTTCCTTGTGGAGGGGAACAACTTGATCGGGCAAGAAGACTTCAAGGTGCTGCTGCAGACTATTCGTGGAGTTCGAATAGGGGCATCTTGGTGGGCGACTGCTGTGGTGTTGGTCGGAGTCTGTCTTTAGGATCAGGTACGTCTCTAGTTGTTACAATCCCTGTTTGCATTCGATCGGTGCATGTGATTGAGAGGTTGATCAGGGGATCGACCTAGGGGTTGTAATTGGGTCTCTTGCAGGGAGGTGAGAGGCTTGGTCGTGGGGTTGCTATGTCCACGACCAGCAAGTAGTCAGGGTTGTGATTGCTTGTAAATCCTTTGTTCAAGATTGAAATAAAGGTTGGGTGGATTCCCGTAATTAGTAGTGTGATTGTCGAATTTGGTAACCAGGCGCTGGACTGTGATTCCGAGTCTAGTGCGTATCGGGTGTGGGTGACCGGTACTTGGGGCAGACATACTATGGTGCTTGGTGCGTGTGTCGCAACGTGCCGCTGCATATTCTGGAACTTGGTGATCGTTACCGGTAGCAACACAATTAGCGCTGTGAGCAGTTGGGTGCGTGGTGCTAGCTGGGTGTACGAGTCTTCACGAGCGCACCAACCTTCATCGTGCCGCGACAAATAGCGGTATCCGCGTGCGTGTGGAAGTAGGCTGGTATTCCCAAGAGGGGAATACGCCGCACGGGCAGGGTTTTAGGTCGAAAAATTTTAGGCCATAAACAAAATTTTGGGTCATTGAAGTACTCGAAGAGCATCAGGTAAGATTGATTTTTTTATAGAACTCTGCATTAGTGACTAACTTTGTTAGAACAAAATCCAACTCCATTACTTAGCTTAAATTTCCAGCAGTGTTCAATGTTAGAATCTACCCAAAACAGCTAAGGGAGCTAAGGACTAGGGAGTTCTCTAACTTGAAGCAAGGGGATATAACTCTGTCACTATGAACAAAAGTTTATTCACTTGAAGAGGTTTGCACTATGTGCTCTACTTAAAAAACTAGTATGAATAAGTTCATTGGGAGTTTGAGGTTTACTCTCAAAGATAAAGCAATGAACTAAAGGTTAAACACTAGCTCAAGCTATGGAAATTGCATGCTTACCTGATGAAATTCTTAATACAAAGTCTGGACCTCTTAAGTAGGATAAAAGTAAGATTATAATTAGCGGCAACAACAACAACAAGAATATCACTAATTAGCCATAAACAGCCCTAAAGAATTGGCAAAACTACAATAACAAAAGTCAAAAAAGGAAGAATAAAGACGACCAGCAAGAAAAGAAAGAAAAGCCAATTTGTGTTATTTGCAAGCGTAAGTGAATGTCAAAGAATAACATGAAGTAGCCTATATACAAGTCATCAGTCACCCCTAGAACTAATGTGCGATAAACCCAACAATCACCCCCTCACACATCAGATAACCCAAATCATCTCCACCTCACGCATGCCGGAGATCACATGTTCACAGCAAGTTCCAGGAATTCCAATTCTGACTAATCCAACCATAATGTGAGGACCAAGCCACCCAAATTATCTCCACCTCACACATGCCGGAGCTTAATATGTTCCGGTGAGGTTGCAGAAGCCTCTAATTTGGAGTGGTAACATGCCATAAGGCAAACCGGGGCAACACCAAGACCCACCTTCTCACAGACGACGTCAATCGTTAGGCCTCCAACAGGGACTTGTAATAAGTATCACAGGCCTCTCTTAATCCAAAAGCTAGCTCAGAGAATAAAATTTTCTCATTATCCTATATACAAATCACCAGGAACAAGGTCACTGGAAACGGGATTATCCTAAAACGAAGGAGAAGAAGACAATACCTTCAAAAATTGAAGTACAACCTAATATTTGTAAAAATTTCGTGTTACATTCAAATTTTTATGCACGTGAATATTTAACAAGGAACTCAAATTAATATAAGCACCTCACCCAACAATTTAGGTAAAAGCAACCAGTATGCTAACCACATTAATGATTTCAAATTTGATTCATTTAATTAATTTTTCAGCAATTTTACACCAATTTCGTAAAATCAAAATATAAGACAAAAAATTTGCTAACACTCAATAAATAATCAATGACAGCTAATTGAATTTAAAAATCATTGTTAACTTTTGCAGATTAACATCATATTAAACTTGATTAATTATATCAATTTACCAATCAATTTTGTAAAATCAAAATTTAAGCCAAAAATTAATTAAAATTCAATGAATAATCAATGACATAAATATAAATATAAATAAAAAGGCGCTTAACTGATTATGGAAAACATTCTCCAAATATTTTGTCAAGGTCATGCATATCAGATGGTTGAAGCTAATAGAATTCAATATCGTTCATTGGCAAATTCTTAGCTTTAAAAAGTAGAACAGACTCAAAATATCAATAAAAATGTAGTTAGCAATCATGTAATTAAGGTGTAGTGTAAAATGCTCGAGAGAAACAAAATTTCTTGGTGAAGGGATAAAAATCCTCAGAATCTAACAAATCTGGTCACCAGGGAATAAGTGGGGGCAGGGAGTAAATATGCCTTTCAATCGTCCAGTATGAAAGGGGTTAGTCGAAGGCTGAACATGAAATTTAACTATGTCTAAATATCTGTGATAGAATGGTAGAATCAATAAATGACATGAAACACAATTACAAAGAATGGCTGCTTCCCTTCGAAATGAATATGGTGTCGGGAGTTTATAGTATTGTGTTTACACTTTGGGCACCTTCCTATAACAGCCTGCAAATTCATCATTCCATATAAGACAAGCAGAAATCATATTTAATCAATGCAGAAATCAACTTCAAACTGCTAGTTTATAAGTAGAAACAAAAAAATTGGCTATAACAAGCAAGGGGAAAATAGCTGGCTAATTTGATATGCAGAACCCATGATGGTTAAGAAGCATCACTTTTATATGAGAACAAATGATGGCATCCGAAATCATTCTAACAACAAATATACAAATTAATAAATTCTATTATGAAATCATTTTCTCCAATGCTTATGCCAAGGTTCATCATGACCTCTTTGCTCTTGTGATTGATGAATTAAATTTCTTTTGAAGTCATGGAAATTTTGCCTTGTGTATGCATCTACAGATGATAAGTTACATGGGTACTAACAACTGATGCTGGCCTGGTGTATGCATCTACAGATGATAAGTTACATGAGTACTAACAACTGACGCTGGATCATACAAGGAACCAACTTAATTTCGTTCTATTTGTTTCATGCAACGTTTTATTTCAAAATGTTACATATTTTACTTAGCATTAGGAGTTCTACACTGGAAAGAGATTTTAGGAATCTCAATATTATGTTTACTATCAATCTACAAATAAGACTTACAAGCAGCCATTGTTGAACAAATTAATTGGTCAATCAAGCTTTTTCTTCTCTACCTTCAACCCTTGTTTCTCTTATTCACTATAATTCACTTAACTCATCATTTTTGCTCTTATTTTGCTGCTTAGAACACTTCCAACAAGTGCATTAACCTAGAATCAGGTTTTTTCTGACCTACATCAGTTGTAGTAGGAGCTTCAGGATATTTGATAACACAGTCAAGGATCACAAAGTTCTCTCGCCAAGACTTCTTCATCCACTCACCCACAGCCCTGGTAGGCATCCACAAGACCCTCAGTTCAGTTACCCACCACCCACGTAATGGAATAGGCCAAAGGTAAAGGAACAGGAAGAACATTTCCAGCCACCAGCAATTCAGGCCCCAGTGATGGGCTTGCGCATAAAGTTAAATTTATAAAGGGAAACTTTGTACCCAAAACTTCAAAAATAGCCTGACCAAGACAGTGTACATAGATTATAATATATGGGAACAAGGTTAGTTTGCCAATGAGAAGACTGATGATGGCAATCTTATTTATAGTAGCCTAAGCTATCTTAATTCTCTAATTATATTAAGCAATGTCTACTTGATTTCTTTCTAGTTGTTTGATAAGTTTACTAACATTGTGTTGAGTAGTGTTTAGTTTCTTCCCTACTAGAGGTTTGAGTACATTTAAAATGTGACATGTTAGGCCTTTTAACCATAGATGACTATCAAAAATAAAGTTTCTTCTCTCTAAATCAATTTGACTTTCTTTTAATCCTTCTAATTTGCTCTTCAATATTATCACCCTCTTTTTTAACCATAATAAAGGGAACATTAGTGTTGGCATTGTATTAGAGAAGCAGCAGATTTATGTCATGTTTCTCTACTTAGCAAACAGCCTTATCATCCATAGTAGGAGTGCAATCCTGAAGAGCCGCAAAATGTACTTTCGTAAAGGAGAAAATTAGTAGAAGACCGAAAGTGCAAACAAGGAAGCAAATAAAATTATTGAAAGCTGCAATTTTAAATGTGGATATATTTGTTGATTGAGATGAATGCCTAACAAGGTCTATATCCCCCACCCAATTATTAAGCATTTAAAGGAAAATGAAAAAAAATTTCTTTCATAGCATTTATACTATTTTACAAGAAGATTAATCTTAAACAAACTTTAGTTCCTTCACAATTACAAAGAAAAAGGATGTTTCAGCCACTTACCACACTCAATCCATCTATCTCCAAGCAAGTCAACTGTTGCATCAGTTGGAACTTGGGTAGGCGGGCGTTCACATTGGTAACGGAGACATCTGTACTTGGTTGTCAAAAGTTATATCAGGTAAATCTTCAGGATGAAGAGTTCTTTTTCCACGATCCAAAGATGTTGCTTGATGAATACCTGGTAGAGAAAAATAATTTTGAATGCTACGAAGTACAAAATCGATTATAAGATACTAAAGTCATCCTCAAAGAGAATCAGTACTTCAGATAAGATTAACAAATGACAAACAGTGGCTATAATAATGCGCAAAACTATCAATTTTGACAAACAGTGGCTATAATAATGCGCAGAACTATCAATTGGTGTAATTTTGAAGCTATTTCTTCCTCAGAAATCAGCCATAGCAAGAGAACCAATTAATGTTGATGGCGAAGACAGTTTTCACAGAACTTCTACAAATGATAAAATAAGATAATTTATTTACTTTGTTGAAATCATTGAACATGAATACACGTACAAGAGAAACATAGGGGGAAAATGTGGTAATATTCTCTGTAGTTCACCACAGCTTTCATTCACTATTTTATAGTCTTAAACCTGTTAACTGATCCCAAATATAAGGGATTTAATCCTGGACTTTCTACAACAGAAACACAAACACAAGATACAAAAGGAGTCAGTCAAACACATGGGACACATCTATATACGTGCGACATCTTACAGTGTCATGTAGATTAATATTAAACTAATATTTTAACATACACGATTTCCCTCAAGGCATACAGGCAATTTTTTTAATGGAGGATTAGTATGAAGAAAGTAGATGTGCAAATCAAAGATAGGAGAATGATATGAAAGGGAGAGAAAAACAAATCAAAGATGAATGAGATAACCAAACAAGAACTTTATTCAATATATCAAAACCCAACTTATATTTAAAGGCAAACCACCACCACCAAAACCAGAAAAAAAGAATAAATAAATAAATGAATAAGTAAACTAAATTGAGCACTTCATAAAGTGCACTAAAACTAATTGTGTAAATACAATAAAAAAATACTTGAAAAAACATGTCCTCATATAACACCACTAAAACTAGAAGACTTGTAAAAGAACTAATCCCTGCTATACAAAACTAATTCTTAGTTTAATAAAAAAAAATATGGCCATGTACACCACCTTTACTACAAAATGCTAAGAAAAAGAAACGGGATACACTTTTACACTATAGTAATGACTACATGTAATTGTTTTGCAAGGCAACAGATAAGATTTTCAAACAATAAAATTGTAAAGGAAGGCGACATGCATTGATCAAGCATACATACCCCAGCCTAAAAATGCAAGGCATATCAAAAAGCCTGCAAGAGAGAAATCCAATTTGTATATGATTTCCATAACCACAATGCACCCTCCTGCCACCAATAGATGCTTTGGAGATGAGAAAACTAAGTGTAACCTAGCATAAAGAAGTCAGCTTTCAATTATTAATTGAAAAGCACAAGATGAAACCATTGAGACAGAAAAAAAATTATCATAAGCCAAAAAAAAATATGAATATTCATTGGGTAACATGATCTATGACTCTTGCTACTCCTTTTTTATATAAGGTTACAAGCTGACTAAACAAATTGGTTTCCTGCATCTGAAATATACGATATTTTCTAAAGTGATAAAGCCTTACATTTTGGATATATTCAATCAAAAAATACTATTCGAGTAAGATACCATACTTCACCTTAGTATGTTATGAAGGATGATAACTTTGCAAATTCAATAAATCTTTTATAGAACAGTTTACATTTCTATGCCCCCAGAAACAGTCACAAGTGCCTGATGTTCTCAAATATTCTTTTCTCTCCATCAAAGAAGAGAGAAAAAGGAGGGGGGAAAATCCAAATCTGATTGTTATGAAAAACCCAAGCATTTATTAACAAATGCACTCAAAAGGATTTGCGGAACATACCTCTCCTCAGCAATGTTGTCCACGTGGTAAATTATGATAAGACCAAACAACACAAAACTTAAGAACGTCCAAGTTGGAAAAGGTGATTTCACACCGTCATCAACAGTAGAACCCTGCAGAAACCCAAGTTACACATACTTTTGTCATTATATAACATTAAATAGGACAAATAAACAAACACTTGATAGAAATCAAAAGACAAAGAAATTAGGGCAAAAAGACCATTGGAATATGTTGAATAGGATTGCCTGTATCTGATCCGAAACTTACTAGTATTGTGTCCCACATGGCAACTGGAAATAGAAAACAAGTGGCAGAAGCAAGAGTTATAGCATGAAGGCGTCTTTTAAGCTGATTCTGCATGAACATATCGGTTATTTACCACACATTTTAACAGTATTTTCATCTTATAGGAGACTATTTTACAGCCACCATGAACTTCAACAGAGATATCCATTATACCTTAAGTGATACACGCCTCGCAATAACCCTCCTTAAAGCTGACAAGATTCCAGCAGAAATAGGAATCACCATTTCAGATATATTCAAAGAATAATCAGAGGATGCATCTACATCAAGTTGATCTTCAAATGGTACCAAAAAGTTAAGCTTCCAAAAGAACGAAGGAATAATGCCACTAAAACATGACATTTCAATTCTAAACTATATTTGTGAGCAATTGTGCAAGATATTGGCTAGATCACTCATGCTGTCACCAAATAAAAGTTGTCTGATACCAGATCTACTGGACCAAGAACATCGTTTGAAAATAATATAAACCAAATGGATTTCATATAATATGCCAAAAAGAACATAAAATATTATTGTACGTGTTTAAGATCATTGTGAGAAAAGTTAAATCCGTTTATGATCATAATAAGACTCAACAGAATTGAGAGGATATTGATTGGTGAGTGTGTTGACGTAGCCCAACCCTGAGACAAGAGGTAGAATGCCAGAAACATTGCTACAAGGCCACCCACCTGGAAATGTAAAAACATAGTTGAAAGCCAACCTGTAAGAAATAGAGGAAAGTTCTTGGCTCTACGAATTCTTCTACAATTTCCACGGTTATAAGTCATAAGGAATCATATGTCTATTGGTAAATTACGATAAATATAATGGCACTCATTTCATTCCACTTATATTGAAACAAATCCGGAGATCTCATCTCTTCATGCTATTCAAGAGGGCTCCAAGTCTTGGACATTGAATTCCTTGGATGCACATGCATAAAGCCATAAGTTTTGTAAAATCAGACTCCTCTGATTAAAAAGATACAACTGTAGCAAATCATGAGGAAATTTTACATGTCCTTCAAATTTTTAATTCTTTCTCGTAAGGATAGCTTTGTAGAAGAATATTATAAAGCCTTCTTTCTGTGTAATTTGAGGCATTATAGTCAGCTCAACCACTGAACCTTGCACTGGAAAATAAATACTTCTAAATTATTGCATGAAAGTACAGATGCATTGTGCTCAGCATGTACTCATAAATATGCCCTTTATCTGTATTATTTTTTCCATGCATGCTCGTTTAAGTGATCACCTTTTTCCAGATGAATCCCCTTCTTCCATACAAAGCTGCAGATAAAACTCCAAGAACCGAACCTGAATACTCTGCCAATATCACCCTGTAGTTTCCACTGACAATATGTCAAATATAATAAACTACTGATGTTTATCCTTGTATACATAGGGTACTAAATAAACCTTTAAGAAAAAATGCTGACAATTGTAGGAAGCAAAGGAAGCTCTCAGAATATGGTCAAATACTTGCGTCTAGACCATTTTCAGCCAGTTGTATAATTTATATAATCACTCTACGGTGATTTTTTTCATAGACAAGTCCATATTTTCAAAAAGTTAAAAAGGAGAATTGTGCAGTTAGAAATTAGTTCAGGTTGGCGGCAAAATAATTCACATGCATTTCCAAGCTCAAGAAGAAATTATTAGTGCAGCCATTCAGAAATAAAATAGATGTGCCATCAGTTTGAATAAGAAGAAAGACTATACTATCAATCAATTCTCTGTAATACATATTTTTTAGGAAGGCCATTTTTTGTATTCTGAAACAACCTTTCAAGTTCCAACTATGACAGACTTCTATCAATAGCTATTCAGCAATAACATTGAATTATGCGCAAAACAATCTTCACGCTAATTTTGCTCCATGCCTAAGCAGCTGCTAAAAGACAGAATGCACCACACACTATTCCAATTTCATTTATCATAGAATTGGAAGCTGAGTGGTTTTTGCACCATTGAAATCAGGTCCGCATAAATAAGAACATCAAATCAGGCTTGGTCAGCTACATGGCTTTCGAAACAGGAACAAGTGACCATTGTGAGCCGGTAGCATAATAACTTGGCAGAAGAAAAAATGACAAAAGTCTAACTGTGAACATTTTTGCTAACACTTACCTAAGGGGCCCCCATGACTTGAGGCCCTTTCCCCACAACACAAAGTACAACGCCAATACAACTCCGTTGATTACAGAAGGTACCACCTGAACAACAAACCCCCATTCCAAAAGGCCAGATGCAGATGCGGAAAAATGCACATGATCAAAATGGGGAAGCCCAAGAAACTAAAGCACGCTACAATGAATCAATTAGTCTAACCTGTGAATTAGAAAGGGGTCTTCCCTTCCAAGGCTTCTGAAGCACAAGAAAAATGAAGGAAGTGGGAACCAAACAAGTAAAGATAAACCCCAAAGGGGAGGCTCCGGTGCGAGACAAGTAGAAATACATCAAATACACCGACCATATTCGCATGAAGTTTCCAAAAGCGTGAATAATTTGAAGAGGAGTGTGCCTGCAAGCAATCATAATCATGATTCATGAAAGCGATGAGAAAACAAATTGCAAGTTCAACTTCTCAAATACAAAGAGCTTCTATCAAATACGTGGAGGATGAAGATGAGAAATGAGATTAAACCTCAGAGGAAGGGAACGGGAAGTTGGGTTGTCTGGATTGGGAGACGTCATGTTTGAGGGATCCCACGAGCTTCTCCTCTCAAACCTTCGTCCTCGCTCAGAAAGTCGGCCGATTTACTTCGCCCTCAGAGACGTCGCCTCGGACTTCTGTTGCAAATTTGCAGCGGGGAGCGTAGTGAGGACCACGGACAATGCAAACATGGTCATGGACAAAACGGGTGCCTTTGTTTTGAAAACGATTGAGCAATTTAGGAGGAGCTTTTTACCAAAAAAAAAACACAGTTTTTAATATTCCCTGTCGGTTGAAAAATCAGGTATATTTACCGAAAAATAAAAAAACTATTACAATTATTATGATAACCTCTTATTAAAAAAAATTAAAAATAACCTGGCCGCCAGCCAAACTCTGGCGGTCTCGCATGGGCAGTCGGATCAGATTTGGCCTTCCCCGGCCTGATCCGGTTACCCCTTGGGGCTACGTCAGTGTTCTGCACCTTCACAGGCGACAAGTCCACCATCAATTCACCGTGACAAAAATACCTAGCAGCCCTCATCAGATTGGGCGAAGGAAGGAAGGATGGCGTCGTTCCCTCACACTGTTGACAGGGTCGACCACGGCGAACTGTGTTGAAGAGAGACGAGTGACGGCTTATTTTTTCTTGTTTGATATCCTGGTTGATTTCAATTTTCAAGTTAATATGTTTTAATTCAGTACTGTGGCAATTTGCTATCAGAATCTGATTTTTTAGTTCGAATATGTTGTATTTGCTTTTGGGTCTCTACGAAAGATCATTTTTTTCAGACCATACTATTTTTGCTAGAAAACTTCACAAATTACATAAGCGAGCCACATTTGCTCTTAGATGTGCATCACATTTCAAGGATCTAGGGATCCATCTAATTTCAGAGTTAGAGTTACCGAAAGCTTCCCTGCATTCTACAGCAAGGGAAATAGTTTGACCACAAAATTTTGCTGCCTTTTTACATATAAATCTAACCACGTTCATACAATATGAGAGGAACAAAACAGAGGATATTTGAGTTTTGAGTAGCAAACTTTAGAGCGTGGATGAAGGCCCTTAGCTCTACTTGTTTTGCATCTTTGCTATCAGAAATAGAACTATGGTGAGAGTAAATGAGAAAACCAGCCATATCATAAACCAAAAAACACCATCCACCCTTCATCGTCAAGTTATGGAAGTTACCATCAAAAGTAACAATATAATTCAAGAATTGTGGGAAGAAAGCAAGCCTGCAACATTATTATAATAAGCACATAATTTCCTGCTAGCCAACCAATCATTCAACATTGTGTTCCTATCTCTGTTGCATGAATCGGCCGATTCTGTGCGGAATCGGCCGATTTAAATCGGATCGGCGCGATGCCGATCCGATTTCGGGCCGACTCGGTCGGCCCCGAATTGGCCTCGGAATCGGCCGAGTTCGGCCGATTCCGACCAATTTAACTCGGAATCGGAATCGGCCGATTTAAATCGGAATCGGTTTTTTTAATGAAATTACTAAAATACCCTAGGTATGATTTTTATTAAATTATTTAAGTATGGGTAAAATGGTAATTTGGATTTTAAAAACCTAAAATCAAACCCGCTACCCCCACGCCGCCGCCCCGTTTCCGCCCTCCGCCGTGCTCCCCGACTCCGGGCTCGTCGCCGACCTCGCAATGTCGCCGCCGAAGTGTGGCTGGACCGAATCGGGCTGTGAAGCACGAATCGCCGCGACTCGCCGCCGCTCCGAGCCGCCTCGCCGCAGGCTGCGGGCCGCTGACTGTTCGTCCAACCGGGCTGCCGACATCCTCCGACATCGCCACCGCAAGACTCGCCGCCGATCGGGCCGGAGGCGGCGGCGGCGGCGGCGGGGGTAAAGAGTGGCATTCTCGTAATTAAAAGTTGACTCGAGTCTAACTCGAGTCAAAAATAATAATTAATTATAAATAATTTTTAAAAAAATCTTAAAAAATATTTAAAAATATCAGAAACTATAATACACAGAATAATATCAAAATAACATCAATACCCAATTTTAATATATTTATATTATAAATTGTCAAATTATTATATATGACCGATTAAATTAATTTGGACCGATTCAACTGAACCGATTCTTGGCCGATTCAGACCGATTCCGATTCCGACTCCCTGGAAAACCGATTCCGATTCCGATTCCGATTCATGCAACCATGGTTCCTATGAAATGTAGCCTTAACAATGATGTTTCATAAATTTGTTTCAAGTTGTAACAAAGAAATACAAATTATTTTCTCTTTCCAACTCTGATTCGACCATTATTAAACCTTGGATTTACAAACTACAAATTGGTTTTCAGATCCATTACTCTAAACATTTGGAAGGCAAAAAAAATATAAAGGAAGAGAAGCTGCTATTAAAACACCACAATCCATAAATGCTTGCTAAATGAGGAACAAGTGCCCAGAAAAATCAGAAAAATTGAAGCATTATAGCTTCAATGTATCGCTATAAAGAAACTGTTTTGTGTATGAAAATTTGACAAAGTATGTAAACAAGAAACTTTAGCTTGAATCAAGTGATCCATGGCATCTTCCTATATTTGTCATCAACAAAAATTACCTTAGTATGATATCAACACAAGATGACTACTGGAAAAATTTTTGATAAGTTGCTCCCGAAAAGACACCACCACACGTCTCGTACATATAAATTGATAGTGTCATGCATTAAAATGTAGAGGTTGGATTTAATGAGCATTTGATGGTAAGGAAAAGCGTCTAGATGTTGGGCTCTTTGTTTCATGTTGAGCATTTAAAGCTTGTAACCCTTCATATGTTTATATATATCGTTCATGTATCAATTTTCTGTATCCTAATCCTAACCCAGGAGAGTTTACGAGGTCAGAGAGAGGTCTCTTCCCCTTTGGGACACCTCCCGCCTCAGAGGAGAGGCCAGTTTTGGTCTCAGTGTGTTGCCGAAGTTGTCTTGGTTGGAGCGCTGTTAGTGAACTGAACATAGGATGGTCTTCGGGGAAGTAACAGAGAAGGAGTCTCAGAGTGAGCTCAGTTATGGTTTTCAGGGAAGTACCGGATACCGCTAAGAGATTGAGAGAATCTCCGATTGAGATTGGCAATGGTCTTCAAGAAAGTACCGAAGAGGTGAACCTTGGGTGATACCAAACTATTACCAGATCAGGCATGTTAAGCCATAGGTTTGAGAGGGAGAGATTGAGAAACTTTGTAATACTTTTAATCTTTCTGATCGTGGTATACTCCTCTCAGTACACTTAGCGGTTTTGTGGTCCATGTTATGTTCTTAGGTGTCTCTATTTTCCTCCTTAACTATTTCCTTTCTTGGGGAAGTCCATATCCCCAACATAAAATAATTTCTATGTAATCTCCACCATAAAGCCCCCACTTTAATTTGAAAACTATTTAAACATCTAATGGCTTCTTGGACTGTACAAGAAAGTAAGATTGGTCAGCAAAAATCTCCTCAAGCCAGTTCAAAAACAGGAATAAACAAACAACAAACAAAAGGAGATGGATCAACTCACCAAATCTTACTAGTTCCCTTCAGTTGGCATCTCCCATGTCTTCTTGCAACCAAGGACAAAAAATAAGCTTGGTTAGCAAAAAAATATAAAAAAAAAGTCACACACATACACGAACTCCCCTCTAGCTAGCTTAAAAACAAACATAAAAAATAAATAAATACAACTATACGAGATAATACAAGAACTCACCAAACATTACCTTTTTAACAATGGGACCATTATGTTTACCATTAACACAATAATAATTTTTGCAATTTTTATCTTTTTTAACTTATATTTGTTAGCTTTGTTTTTTGAAGGTTAATGAAGAGTGAGTAAGAGTTTTACTCAAATGAATTGGAATTGCAGAACTCAAAATACGATGCTAAAAATCATCAGAAGCAAGGTTTTGTGGTTAAAAGGAGGAAGATGAAGTGAAGTTTGATTTCAAACACACATGGTCATATGTAGTACATGGAAGTTCTTTGCATATGAAAATACACATACATAAGCATATATTCACAATAAGTGAAGAGAATATTTCAAGTTCATGTTTATCAAACCTCCTTTTTATATAGCTTCAATTCAAACAAAAAATAGAGTGACTGAGATAGAGCTCAAGACTGTGTAACACCCGAATTTTGGTTTACTTAAGAACCAATTCATAAATGTTATGATTGAGTTGAGTCATGTTTAAAGTTATTCATTGATAAAACTCGATCGATACAATAGATCGAAATAACCTGTCAAGAGAATGGAAGATACTATTAAATACACATTAAAACTGTAATACCCCAAATCCGGTTCACACTCGTAAACTGAACCAGCATGTTACAGGCCCCTGTTAGGTCGGCTAACACGAACCTAACTCGTGCGGATCCAATCTCGGCGTCTTAAGATGAAGATCCAACTTGCTATATGTATGTATGAATGCATAAAACCCTAACAGGATACTATATGGATGACATGCAACCAATTTTCACACCAACACAATTACAATCAAAATTAGTAAAAATTCTAAAACGAAAGGGACAGAATTTCCCCTAAAAATGCAATTAGGGGCCACCCTGTCAAAATCATATATTCAAACATATATACGCATAGCAACAATAGCATTCACACAGACTTCTAATCTACTATATTCATCATCTCTGAACTTTGGGTCCTAACCCATCACACATTTGCTGCTCTACTCTGATCATTTCATTTCATGTCATTGTCATGGCTCAAACATTTAATCATAGCATGTTTATAAAATAACATCATAAACAAAACATTAAACATTCAATCACCCAATGTGTCTGTGTAGAAGACCTTATTACTCCTGCGTCTTAGCCAGCACATCCATCTCATGCTTATCACCTACATATATATAAGAAAAATGTCAGTAACAAGCGTGACTGGTCCGAAAAGAAAATAACTATAACAAACTGGCTATGAGAGCAAACTCTCATATGAAAGAAAACATCATATATTCCATTTAAACACTCTGAAGGGCACTACTGAGGAGCCACTCAGTTGCAGACCCGGTAGCATCCCGAACTTACTGATCTGCTGCTGGTACTGTGCCGCTCTCGGCACTTCTTTTCAGTACTTCTCGTAAAACTTTATCCTAAGCCCTCTCCTTACCTCCATATTTCTCCTAGCCTTGAGCACGAAGGCCGAGTACTCTCAGGCAGTCGCCTTTAATACCCTTTGAACCACAAGTCCGGACATGCACTGTACTTAACAGTATCCGTAAACCTCCACATTCTCTGGGTGTGAGGAACTCAAACGCGGAGTTGTCAGGATCCCTCGGAAATGGAACAGTCCGCTGGCACTAATCCAGAGCCCCCTTTGACTGTCACGACATCCTCTGCATGGTACGTGCAGTCGATTTCTCCATCTCTCGTCTCACTGAAACGCGAAAACTATATATATATATATATAGGCTTGGGTGAGGAGTTATATAATAGGCCCGAAGGCAACTTGTGGTGGATCTTGTTTTCGAAATCATCCTCAAGGGATCTCATCCTCGAGGGGTTATTAATCCGAAAATCTGTTCGGCTAGATAGCCCGAGTTAAGTGGGATCCAATAAAACGCCACTTAACCCGTCCTGCAAATAATAAGATAAACATACAATAGAAAGACGTAAAACAGAGTCGAGTCCTAAACGGACCTGGTAGAAGCTCCAAGCGTGTCATCGCGCCTAGGCAGCGAGCTCCTATTCCGTACCTACACATCAAAACTAAATACTAACGCCCACTAACTAAATGATGCATCAAACTCAACACAATTAAACACAAAATCATCAACCGTCAAATAACCATAAATATGAAAATAACTCTAACTTATCCTATTCATGACAATTTTATTGCATTTTTCCTAAGTTACATCATACACGATTATCATGCTCAATTTACTTACTTCATTAGAACACTTAACTTCCATGAACTATCAATCACATCATAAATCAATCCTAGCATGTTGTGCTAACAATCATCATCAATTTTAAATAATCAAATCAGAGGTAATTATACCTCACGTTGTCGGCAATCGGCGACAGCTAGGGTTCCGTCGCACGTCTCGGAGCTCGAATTCAGCGCTCCTCGGCGTCGGACATTCGATCGGGATCGACTAGATGAGCTCCACGGAAGATCTGGCAAATTCTGGCGAATTCCAGAAATTCCAGTTTTTCGATGATTTTCGGCGATTTTCCGGCAGCTTCCGGCGACAGTCGCCGGCGGCGTCTACTGGCCGAAAAGTGGTCGTGTTGGGAACCCTTGGAACCGGCTCGGCGAGCCCGACTCATCTACTAGGTCGAACGCGGCCAACGAAGGTGGCGGCTTGCCGAAAAATGCATAAAACCGAGCCGGCAGTGATGGTGGCTAGATTCGGCCGGCCACGGCGGCGACGGCCTCCGCTCTGGTCAGGAAGGGTCACTGGGTGGTCGAGGGTGCTGAAGCGACCACCTGATCGTGGTGGCGATGGTCGCCGGCGACGGAATCGGCGACACGACCGAAATGTAGCCGCGGCACTAGGCGAGGAGATTCTGGCGTCACGGCTACCTGGCAGCGGCCGGGGCTGGTCGGGGCGACACGACAATGCCGTGGCAAAGTTGGTCAGCGATGATCGACGGCCAGGCGGCGTCGACAGCGGTGACGGCGACGCTGCATGGGGCGCCGTCGGGGAAGGGTTTCGGCGAGGAAGAGAAGGGCGTGGGGGTGTGTGGTGGCAAAGTCGTAAATATTACTTGACTCGTCTCCAACTCGAGTCAAAAATAATATTTAAGTCGTAAAAAAATTCCAAAAAAATATGGGAAAAATCCCATAAAATCAAACAACACCAAAAAAATCATAATGATATGCTCTAGAACTATCAACCCACCCAAAACGCCCATAATGCGTCTTAACGCGGTAAACGGCCTAAACTAATTCTACGATCTATTATATATCATAATAAAAAAATGAACTGCATACTCTCATATATTCTGATAACTCATTCTTTTCTACTGTGTTCATGACGTTATCATCATATACTTCGGTACACATGACCCTCATGGCTCATACACGAGACCGGCGTCGGCTCAGTACACGTGTTCTGAAACTGACTCGACTCAAAAATAACGGTCGAACCGACCGAGTTCTGAATATAAAACCCTGACTCGAATCGTGGGTTTTACAAAAACACATCAAACATAAATAAAAATAAGGAAGTAAATAATTGCGTTGAGCTCAAGTGTGTGTAGCGTTTATCTGTCTTCCCACCAAAGTCGACTCAAGATTGCAAAACCTATATATTTTATACGAAAAACGTCAGTAACGAATGTTACTGGTTCGAAAAATAACTAATACAATCTAGTAAATAGGTATTTCATTACTCATGAAAAACTTCAAAATGTCTGACACTGGGCAAGTAAACAAACATACTTAAGCAAGTGTCGGCTCGTATACGCGTCTCATATTCATATTCATACATACAATGCTTACACCCTCACATCTTCCATATCACCTACCATGGTACTCGAGTGGCAAAAGAAACAGTTAAGTTAGTGCCACAAATTTCGGAAATGTACTCCATTACGTAGTACCATCATACACCACACTACATCATTATTTGAATGAGTAATAGTATTGCCCATATATATTGCCATACTACTCATTCTCTTATTCGTGAAATCCGTAAAAATACATGTACTTATATAATAGGCTTAGGGAAGAGGCTTATATCATACATTTCTAAAGCTTCAGTTTGAAAACCAACAAAGGATCTCATCCTAGTTTTATTAAACTACAAGGATCTTATCCTTAAGGAAGAGGCTTATATCATACATTTCTAAAGCTTCTGTTCGAAAACCAACAAGGGATCTCATCTTTGTAGTTTTATTAAACATGTGTAGAAAACACAGCTAAATAACCTGACATTGCAGGGAAGCAATAAAATGCCGCCGATGCTATCCTATGTATAAAACACGATTAAATTCGCCACGCAAAGAGTCAAGTAGAGAAGGAGAGTCCTACGAACCTGTGGTCCAAGCTCCAAGCAAATCGTCACATCTACGGCGAGCTCGTACTCCGTAACCTATATCGAAACCCATTGCTAAATAAAATACTAACATCTCTATATGATGCATGCTCATGGTGTGTGCTCATATCATCAATACATTCAAATAAAGAAAACAATGCTAACAAACCTATAACTAAACATGTGGCACACAAATCAAGACATAATAATAAATAATAAATAAATGAATAAAAAGGAAATATACTCATAGATAATTAGGTGAATAATAAATACATGAACATAAATAATACTCTAATCATAAAATAATAATATAATTATACTATAGAAATACACAGAGTAAATATTATATATGCTCGTATTAGTAAACACATAAATACTTAAATAATTAATAACTAATGAAATAATAATTCAATAAATAAATAAATAGTTAATATTCATTAATCATGGCAGATCATTGCCGGATGCGGCAATGTCACTGGCAGCGATTGTGGCCATGACGGAGGTCGGTGTTGGTCCCAAATTGTAGATCTCAACGAGGGGGAGCTGTGTGGGTGGTCGGATCCGCCGAAGGTGGCTCACCGTTGCTTGAAAATGGCCTAATAGGTGGTAGCGGCGGTGATGAACAGTGATTAAAAACTCAAGTGGCCGAAGGCACCAATGTTTGTGAGTGGTACAAATGGATAGCTGGCCACATGGTGGCCGTGGCTGTACTAAATGGGTGGCCGAAGGAGGGTCGGGGTCCCACTGGTGGCGAGCCCAAATGGTAGCAGTGTTAACACAGTGAAATTGTGGAAGATTTGGGAAATAATATGGTGAAGTTAGAGCCGACGTGGGCGGCTCAGATCTTGCCACGTGGCATGATCTGATGTCTGACAACTTGTGGTCTTGTGGACCCACCTATGGGTATATGCAATATACATACGGACGAAAAGCTTGGATTGAGACCATCCAAACTCGAAACTGATTCGAGTCCAAAAATTGACTTTATAGGCAAGAATCGAGGCCTCGAAACCTTAAAGCGCAATCGAGCTGGGCCCACAGGGCACAATCTGATGGTCTAAAAATCCCTATTATGCATGCAATGAGATAGCTTTAAAATTCCAAACGGATACTAAACGCTGCAACGACCTAGATCTAAGCCTAAAATCCTTACTAATATGTACAAAAATCTGTAGACCTCAGTATACAAAAATAACTCATGATTTTATCATCTGCATGTTGGGCATACTCAACTACTATAACATGCTCATACGGTCATCTGAGCCCATACTCATAATTTAAAAACTAGTCTGGCTCGAGCTCGCTAGTGACTTGAGATTGCCCAAACTAGACAAAACTAAAATCGGGTAAAACCCTAAGCTGAAACTGGGATTTTACAGACTGAATGGTGACTTTTCAATCTTATTTCTTCATTTGTTTCTCTTTGAATGTTGACTATTTTGCTATTCTTCAATTTGACAAGGTTTAAAATATTTTTTGAGTACCTTCATTTTCATAGGATGAAGATGGAATTTTAATAAATTATGGGAAGTATGTCTTTGTGAAGTTGAATTCTATTTTAATTTTGTGTTTAAAGTATAATTGTGCCTACCTTCAATTTATGGAACATTTTGGATATAAGTTTAATTGATTAGGTTTTTCTCATGATTTGAAATATTTCATATAAATGTTTGATACTATTTTAATTCTGTGCTTCAAGTATATTTGTGCCTACCTATAATTGTTGAAATATATTAGATATGAGTTTAATCAATTTGGTTCTTCTCATGACTTGACATATTTCCTAAAAATGTTTGATACTAATTGTTTAAACAAAAAATGGATATTAATTGTAATTTGCTATTTTAAAGATACAATTAATGATTTAATTTTAGCCCGTCAAAGCAAAGAGGTACGAACATCTAATTCATGATGTGCCAAATGATCATTTTCTATAATAACAATAGTTGAATTCAAGATTATTACAAGAAAATAAATATAAATCTTTTAGTAATCGTAGTTATAATTCCACACCCCCCCCCCCCCCAATTCATTGAGAGTGAATTTTGATTCCTAGATTGAGGTGTTCTGATAGTCTGTTTTATTCTTTGTTTATTTTTAACTTTCTTAAGTTCTTTCATAAAATTTTATTCCTTAATTAGTAAGTGAATACTAATTTGTCAAGATTAATCAATTTCCTAGAACATTCATGTCTATGGGGATTGACCTCACATTTGTCTGCTATATTATAAGTTGATTTGTCCGCTTGCGAGTATCATTCAAAGCTACATCAAGTTTTTGGCGTCATTGTTGAGGACTTGAATCAGGAAAGTAAGTTAATTCTAGACTAAATTGCTTCTTTACTAATTAAAAATAAATTTAAAAACTATATTGAGGGTTGGCGGGGTGTATGTATCTTTGGATTTGTGACCATACAAATTGGTTAGTGAAGGTTGAAATTTCTCCCTCTGATGATATAAAAGAAGGTGATTGTTTATCTCTCTCAATGGCGGATAATGTTCCACTTGAAAACAGGACACTTAGGGAACTTTTTTCACCTATTGTTACAGTACCATTGGTGTTGTCATTGTCGTTATCTTTATCGTCATCGTTATCATTATCGTCATCGGTTGTGTTATCGCTACAATTATCATTACTGTTATTGTTAATGTATTGTTATCATTATTGTTAAAGTTGTTGTTACTGTTATTGTTGTTGTATCGTCATCATTATTGTTAAAGTTATCGATAAGATTGTCGAGATAGCTACTATTATTATTGTCATGGCTGTTATTGTTATTGTTATTGTTATTGTTATTGTTACTGTTATCGATAGTGCTACAGTTAATGATATTGATGTTATTGCTAGTGCATTGTTATCAAAATTTATATTGTTACTATTATTGTTAAACTGTTATTGATATTGTCACCATGACTAATTATTGTACTTATTATTGTTATACCTATTGACTGAATATCTAGGTGCCTATATCTGTTGACTTGATGTCCGGTGTAATGACCCAGTCCAATTAGTGCAACATAATAGGCCTAAGTCATTTCTTAAATAATGGCTAACCAAGTTCATTATCTGTAATTAATTCCCACTTATAAATAGGATTTCATAATCTCACAATCTCACATTCTTACCCAAGTAGATAGTAAATTCCTATACTTGGCATGTTGCTAGCCCTAGCCCATGTCCTTCTTTGGCCTGTGACTAGCAACCTAACCAACGTCCATAGTCTAGCCCACCATCCAACATGGAACTAGATTGTTGTGATTCCATCTGTAATGACCCGGTCCAATTAGTACAACATAATGTGCCTAAGTCATCTATTAAATGATGGTTAATCAAGTTCAATATCTATAACTTATTCCCACTTATAAACAGGATCTTACCCTAATAGGTATTAGATGTAGGATTAAGTTAAGAAATCTCTCACCAGGTATTTACTAATACTATTGTATGCATGTTAGTGATATACAAGGACTATTTTATTGTTCTATACCACATTGTTATACTGAACTGTAATCTACTGTGCTATTGTATTGTTGTATTGTACTGTATCAATGCATCATTTTGTGTTGTATTGGTGGAAGTATCACAATGTGACCAAGGTAACTTCTCTCCTTGAACTATAACTAGTTCTAGCTTAAAGTATATATAGTTTGTATAATTTGAGTTATCTACAACTCATCTATTTATACAATATTTATGAAAACGACTAGTAACGTTTGTTACTGACATTGTTATTTTAAAAACGTGTCAGTTTATATTCTATTAAGGATCTAAAGTCAGTCACTCTGAGGATGCTTCGCTTCACTTGGATATTGGTGATTATGGATTCTACATTATTCTGGTATTTGATTTTCTGTGTATTATATTACTATGTGCATAGTCATTGGGATTGCTGACCACTAATTTTCATCATTAAGACGCTGGGACAATTTAAAGATCCTAGGAATTTTATTGGGTTTTGGTACATTTTTAGCACTATTCCCTAATAGTGTTCATCAAAAATAAATTTAAAATTTATGCTCAACTGTGTTACAAGGTAACTCCTCAAGTCTAGTTTGTTTACAAACCAGGTTGGGATGTTACACCTTTCCTCAAACTAGATACCAAAAACTACACCTTCTCATCACCAAATCAACATAAACACAAATACTATAAGACAAAAAGTAGCATACATACACAACAATAACAACAACGATTGTAGAGAGCATGATTGCTAATACCCTTCCAACAAAAGAACTTATACACAAACACAGACACAACGAGTTCAAACCAGGTCAGATTGCAAATTCCCTTCCAACAAACATACTATTAATCGATGGAAACTAGATCAACACAGATAAAGATGCACCTTCCTACAAACCATTACTCCACTTCAACCCTCAATCCCCACTTCCAAATTTGCTCCAACATTAACAATTTGGGCAATGCAACAAATCAACTCAACTTAGCAACAAATCTAAGTTCAATTCCTAGCACCTCACATTAAACCCAAATCGACCTAGACAAAGAAACCAAAACAAACCCATATACAAAAGAACAAGCTCAAACTAAGTCCAATTACGAGAGCAAAACATTAAAATTTGAGAAACGGTCTGAAACTACATCAACCCAATCAACCCTCGCAACCAACAAACAAATAAGAACTACTAAGAAAATACAAACCATCAAAAGACAAGGATACACACACATATATAGATAGATAGATACCAATAGGGGTTGAAGTAGACGCAGTCAAAGGGGAGGGAATCGAAGGAGGCGGTGACGGATGAAGAGAAATGGAGGTTGTCGAAGCCGTTATTGGAGGGGTTCATGGATGGATGTGAGTGAAGGAGAGGGTGAGGAGGAGGCAGTGGAGGTGAGAGGCAGGAGGTAGGGAGACAAGGAGGGATACTTAAGCTTGAGTCCAATCCTGCAGTCGAGCCTGATGATGCGTGAGTTTGGAAAATATTGGGGAGGACCTGTTTTTTTATTTCTAATGATCCCTTTAATATATGAAACAACAATGTTGTTAACTTTATTTATTTTAATCAACCATTAGCCAAACATGATTTTGATCCATAAAAATTATTAATATTTTTTATTAAAATAACAATTCAAAATCATTCAATCAAATATTAGTTGATTAAAATAAATAAAGTTAACAACATTGTATTATTATATAAAAAAATATTAATAATGTTTATGGATCAAAAGTTTAACACTGTATTTAAAAAATATTAATACTGTATTTAAAAAATATTAAATAAAGTTTACTCAATTCATGGAGACTTGTGTAGTGTTTCTATAATAGTTTAACACAAACAAATTGTAATATGATATAATCCATGAATTGGGAATTTTTTAGTCTCGGTGATGATGGAGCTTACACATTCTTAGAGAATCTTTTGTAAATTCTCAACTATGAGATATTTCAAGTCATAGATGTAATATCCTCCAACTTAGTCTCACATTTAAGTTGGTTAACTAAGCTTTTGAAGGGATGACTTAGTCTTATCATGTTGCACTTTGGGTCAAGTCATTACAGTAAGTATTAGAGCCAATTTGGGACTATATTGAATAGTGGGCTAGAGTATAGACATGGGTTAGAGTATTAGACACTGACCAAGTAAAACTTGGGCAAGGCCACTAGACATGGGCCAAGTGTAGGAATTATGAAGACAAAATTATATAAGGTGGGTAGATTGTAACATCCCCCACCTTAGTCTCGCATCAACTACCTCCTAGTGTGAGATACAGTTAATTAGTAGGGACGTGCATAATGATTTTCAAGTTGGTTAACTAAACTTTGAAGGGATAAATTAGGCCCATCAATTTGTACTGTGGTTTGGGCCATTACAGTTGGTATCAGAGCCAATGCGGGACCATATATGATGGTGGGATGGACTAGGGACATGAGCTATGGTGTTGGACACAAGCCAAGTATGACATGGGCTAGGCTTCTAGATATAGGAATTTCGGAGACAAAAATTTCTTAAAGTAGGTGGATTGTAATATCCCCCAACCTAATACTGCATTCACTACCTCCGGATGTAAGATCCAATTTATTATTGGTTCATAATGATCTCCAAGTTGGTTAACCAAGTTTTGAAAGAGATGCCTTTATAGGCCCTTTAGTTTGCACTTTGGGTCGGGTTACTATGTAAAACCCGTGACTCGAGTCAGGGTTTTATGTTACCGAACCAGTCGGTTCGACCGTTGGTTCGAGTCGAGTCAGTTTCATGAACCGCGTGCTGAGTCGAGACCGGCCGTGAGTTATGAGCGATGAGAGTCAGGTGTACCCGAATATATGATGATAACGTCGAGAAGATGGTGAAAAATGAGTTATCAGAATATATGAAAGTATGCAGTATTTTTTTCTTTTTATATGTTTGATCGAAGAAATAGTTTAGGCCGAATAACGCGTTAGGACGCGTTGGATTATATTCGGGTGGGTTATTAGTTATAGAGCATGCCATTTGGATGTTGTTGTGTTTATTTTATTTTATAGAATTTTTCCATATTTTTCTAGATTTTTTAGAATTTATTACGAACTAGTTATTATTTTGACTCGAGTAGGAATCGAGTCAATACTTAATTACGAAACTGCCATTGAGGGTATTTTTCTCCCTCCCGACCCTTCTTCAACCAAACCCCCGCCGCCCCTCGTGATCGTCGCCGCCGCAGCCGTAGCCGATGCCGCACTGCCGCCGAGCAACGCCTCCCCGCCCCGTCGTGCAGTCGTCGTGCCGCCCCGACCGACCCTGGCTACCGATCGCATGCCGGCGCGCCGCTGCGATGCCGCGAAGCCGCCTCGGCCATCGCCATTCGGAGCCCGATTCGCCGCCGTCGGAAACTGTCGGAACAGCCGGAAATTGGATTCGTGGGAAATTCGCCGGATCATCCGCCGAACGCACCCGATCCAACTGATCGAACTTCGGATGCCGCTAGGTGCCGAATTCGAGTTTCGAGCCACGAAACGGAAACCCTAGCCGTCGCCGATTTTCGACGACGCGAGGTATAATTTATTTTAATTTAATTATTTAAAAATATTGGTTATTAGAATTGCATGCCAGGATTTGTGTGTGTGTTATAAATATATATATATATATTTTAATGTAGGTTTGATTAAGAATAGAAATATAAAATTGTTTGGTTGAGTGGTGTTAAAAATGGAAGCTAAGAAACTAATTAGGGTAACTAGGTAATGATCATGATCTAATGTAAACTAACCTAAGTAGACTTGCTAGAATTGATTGCTAAAATTGATATAGGTTAATGTGTGTTGATTGATGAGTGATTGTGTTGATTGTGTGTGCATGCTATAGGATGTGTGATTCATCATGCGGGCGTTAGTTTTTAGCTTGATTGTGTAGGTACGGTGTAGGAGCTCGCCGCCTAGGCGCGTGGACCCGTTTGGAGCTTCTACCAGGTCCGTTTAGGACTCGTTCTCTGATTTTACGCTATTCTATTGTGTATTTGATTTATCATGTGCAGGACGAGTTAAGTGGCATTTTATCGGATCCCACTTAACTCGGGTCATTTAGCCAACAGTTCTTTTCCGGATTAATAACCCTCGAGGATGAGATCCCTCGAGTTTGTTTTCGAACTTCAGATCCAGCTCATGTTGCCTTCGGGCCTATTGTATAAATCCCAACCCAGACCTATATATATGTATAGTTTTCGTGTTTTTGTGAGAGATTGAATGAGGGAAATCCGACTACCGTGCTACGCGAGCGGGCACGTGTGTGTCGATAGTGGGCTCTGGAATGGTGTGCGGGCCGTTTCATTCCCGAGGGATCCTGACAACTCCACCTTTGAGTTCCTCAAACCCGGAGAAGTGTGGAGGTTCACGGGTACTGCATTGCAGCGCATGTCTAGACTTGTGGTTTCAAAGGGTACTGAAGGCGACTGCCTGAGAGTACTCGGCCTTCGTGCTCAAGGCCAGGAGTAATATGGAAGGTGCAGAGGGCGGAAAGGAATGAGATTTGACGCGAGAAGCAATAGAGAAATGGCCGAGGCATGAGAATGTGAAAGATAGGGGGACGCTGTCGACCCGAGGGCGACGGCTCCCGTATGTGCCCTGATGAGAGTTCTTGAGGAAGTATATGGTTTTCATTCAACAGGAGAGTTTGCTCTCCTGTGCCAGATTGATATTAGTTATTTTCCGGGCCGGTAACACTCGTTACTGACGGTTTTTCTATATATATGTAGGTGAGGAATGCGAGCGATGAAAGTTGTCGGGACTGCGGAGGAGCAGCACGGAACCGCGCACACATGTACCTGCCGCGTGTAACGTATGTATAATGATGGTGTGTTATTGTTATGTAAATGATAATTTTGATGTGTTTGCTTGAATGAATTACTTGTCATGAAACGAACTGATAAATATGAATGAGTAGGGAGCCTTGGAGTTCAGACTCGGCTCGGGTAAAAACGAATGAGATAATGATTTAATGTCATGGTAGATTGTTATGTGTTATCGTATTTTTATAAAATAGTATATATTTTCTTTTGGTTTCGCATTTGTTGTTTTGTCTTATTTTGCTTGTACATCATAGCATGCATGTAGGACCGCGTTAGAACCCAATTGTTCCCATTCATGCATTTCACATTTGCATCTCCATCTTGAAACGCCGAGAGTAGATCCTGGTCGGCTTAACCGAATCTAGTAGATTAGCGAACGGTTCGGTCGCCGGTGACATTTCCGGGTCGGTTCACGGGTGAGCCGAAACGGGGTGTTACATACTACATCAAAGTCAATCTAGGGTTTGCACTAAGGATGTAAAACCCCATTTTTGGGTTAGGGTTTTACCCAATTTTAGTTTTTCCCTGTTCGGGTCAGTATCGAGTCGGTTCGAGCGAGCTCGAGCCAGACTAATTTTCAGAATATGAGTATGGGGCCTAGATGGCCATATAGCATGTTATAGAGGTTGAGTATGCCCGACATGCATATGATATTTTCAGATATGATACCATAGAGCATAAGTTATCAGTGTACACACGAGGTATACATATAATTTTTATGAGTTAGCCGGGATTTTAGGCCTAGATTTAGGCCGTTGCAGCATTTAGCATCAGTTTGGGACTTTGGGTACTTCATTTGCATGTAGCATAGGAATTTTAGATTATTCGATTGTACCCCTGTGGGCTCATCTTGATTGCGTTTAGGGTTTTGAGGCCTATTTACCTTTCTTGCCTCAATTCCTGCCTATAGAGTTAATTTTAGGACTCGAGTCAGTTTCGACTTCGAGCGGTCTCATGATCTAAGTGTGGTCTACCATTAGGACACTTGAGTTGTCGGACATTCTGATTGTGCCACGTGGCAAGATTGTGAGCCATCATCCAAACCTGAGCTATCACCCATCGATTTACACAAGTATTCTCCACATTTCTAGTGTTTCCACCATTAGCTGCTGCCACCACTTTGGCTCGCCACCAATGAGACTCCCGGCCCTCACATCTGGCCACCCATTCGGTACGATTCGTGACCGCCTCGCAACCCGCTTTCAATTTGTACCACTCATGACCACGAAGCCACTGCCGTCAGTCGCTCGTCGACGATCGTAGGGTTTAGCACTATTCACTCACCGCCACCACCACCGTGATCGGGCCGTGTATCCAACGACGGCATATGACGCCTCCGCCATTGATCCAGACCGACCACACAGCGTCACCATCACCGAAGTCTCCATTGTGGGACAGCGACCACGCACGACCACCAACGGCCACGATCGCCACGCACGATGTCACCGCACCCGGCGGCGACAGCCTGCTATTGCTGCTTTTTGGCCAGCCAGTTGCAGGACTCCTCCGATCGATCAACACCAACAGCTCCGCCTTGATGCCCCTTGTCGATTTCGACTGATGACAACCCTAGCCGCACTGCCGTCAGCGTTTTCTGGCGACGGGCTACTAGCACCCCGTCCGGCCCGTTTGCACCCGTTTACGGTCGTGTCTGTCCACATCTGCGTCTGCGTCTGCCTCGGTCATGTCCACCAGTCCACCAGCCCATGTCCGAGTCCACCTATCCTAGTTCAGGTCCACCCAACAATCCATTTTCAGCTAACCCAGACTGGGTTGGTTCAGCCCTTTTAGTTTGGTCTGGTTCAGCTCAGTTCAGTCCGGTTCAACTCATTTTCAGCCGTTTCTCGACCATTTTTGGTAATTCGAGAACCTCTATATTAGTTTAGATGCATATTCACATGATTTAGCATGTTTGGATGTTATGATTATTTTTATTATATTATTTTTTATTTATTTATTCATTATTATTCATTTATTTATTATTTATATATTTATTGATATATGATGAATGATTATGTGATTAATTATTATTATTAATATTATATTTACTTATGAATATTAGTTTTATTATGTTTATCTAATTTTATGTATTATATTGATTGATTATTAATTATTTGTTCGTTATGTGTATGTTATTATTTATATGTATTTAATGTATGTATTCTTGTATTTATGACTATGATATTATTAATATTCATAATTAATAGTATTAACTTATTTATTTATTATTATTTATTAATTAATTATTTATTTATTTATTTATTTATTTATATGTTTACTAACACGAGTATATGTTGATATTTACTCGTGTTTACCCGTATATTTATATAGTATAATTATATTATTATTTTATGATTAGAGTATTATTTATGTTCATGTATTTATTATTTATCTAATTATCTATGAGTGTATTTATTTATTTATTTATTTATTTATTATTATTATGTCTCGATTTGCGTGCCACATGTTTAGTTATAGGTTTGTTAGCATTGTTTTCTTTATTAGGATGTATTGATGATATGAGCACACACCACGAGCATGCATCATATAGAGATGTTAGTATTTTACTTAGTAGTGGGTTTCGATGTAGGTTTCAGAGTCCGAGCTCGCCGTAGATGTGCAGATACGCTTGGAGCTTGGACCACAGGTCTGTAGGACTCTCCCTCTCTGCTTGACTCCCTGCATGTCAAGTTTAATCATGTTTTAGACGTAGGACGACATCGGCGGTGTTTTATCAGATCCCTCCGATGTCGGGCCATTTAGCCATGTTTTCTACACATGTTTAATAAAACTACAAGGATGAGATCCCTTGTTGGTTTTCGAACTGAAGCTCTAGAAATATATGATACAAGCCTCTTCCCTAAACCTATTATATAAGTACGCGCATTTTTACGGATTTCACGAATAAGAGAGTGAGTGGTATGGAGATATGTATGGACCGCACTAGTACTCCTTCAAACCCTGAGGTAGTGTGGTGTATGAGGGTACTGCGTAATGCAGCACATTTTTGGAATTTGTGGCACTAACTTAACTATTCCTTTTGCCACTCGAGTACCGTGGCAGGTGTAATATGGAAGATGTGAGGGCGTAAGCGTTGTATGTATGAATATGAATATTAGCCGTGCATGCGAGCTGACACTTGCTTAAGTATGTTTGCTTACCGCCCAGTGTGAGGCAATCTTGAAGTTTCATAAGTTTCCGTGGGTAATGGAATACCCATTTGCCAGTTTGTATTAGTTATTTTTCAGACCAGTAACATTCGTTACTGACATTTTTCATATAATATATGTAGGTCTTGCAAATCTTGAGTCGACTTTGGTGGGAGGATAGATAAACGCTACACACACTTGAGCTCAGCGCAGTTATTTACTTTCTTACTTTTATTTATATTCGATGTGTTTTGACGCATATTTAACAATGTCTTCCATTCTCATGACACCAAGAAGGTTGTTTCGATCTATTTTATCGATCGAGTCTTACCGACCAACAACTTTAAACATGACTCGACTCGATCGTAACATTTCTGATTCGGTTCTTAGGTGAACCGAAATTGGGGTGTTACAAGTTGGTATCAGAGCCATGTCTTGGTCGATTGAGATGGAAGACTTTTGTTTTGAGCCAAGTGTGTGGAGTTGTCCTTAGCCAAGCCGACAGGTATTTCCTTTGGTATTTTCTTAGTGTTTCAGATTTTGCTCAGTCAGACCTGAGCAATGCATGTTTCAGTGTTAATAGAAATTATGAGATGGATATGAGATCATGATTTCAGTAGATGCCAGCATGGATCTCACAAGCATGTCATGATAAGTTTAGAGACATGTCTTTCCTTTTACTGTGCCAGAGATTTGGACTACTTAGAGTGTCCACATGTTCAGTTAGCTGAAGTTGAGTTGGATAGTGACCAGGAGTACTTAGAGCATTGGCGGCCACATTGCAGCACTTGTCCATCTTTTGCATGTCACCACATCAGTCCTTCCTTGGAACATGGTGTACATTGCAAGACAGAGTTATAAGAGATGACACTAGTAGGAAGCTTGGAGTATGGAGATACTCACATAGTTATTGTGACACATGAGCATGGACCATTGAGTGCCTTAAATAGATCCATTAGGCATAGTTCGAGGTCTACATTGGAGAACTTAGACCTTCAGATAGATCCTTGTGGATGGAGGATGTGGCTATGCTAGTAGAGCCACTGAAGCACTTGGAGCACAGATGAGAGTTTGGAGCAGATGACTTGGATGGACCACTTCCAAGAGATAACAGTGGATGAGGATGAGTAGCGAGGTGGATCTACAGTCCCATGGACACTTCACCGCCTCCCCCTCTTCCACTAGTGTATGTCTGTCCCAACAGTATTGTTGGTTACTCTTCAATAGACAGAGCATGAACACAATGAGGATGAGCGAGATTACCTTTGACCATGGATTTAGACGGTTGACCGGATTTCACTCAATCTGTCAGGGTCAGATCAGTGATTGCTATTGAGAACCAGTCAATGTTTATAGGAGTAGTCACCCCAGATTATAGGAGATAAGTGTAAGCTCAGCATTGGTTCACTATTGTACGTGTCACCACTATGATCTAGACCCCTTCGGATCAGACACGCATGGTTGGATAACCTAAGCCGAGTTGATAGCAGCTACCTATGATGAGATAGACACATGGAGGTAAGACATGTCAGAGACAGTAATGGGTTCACAACAGTACATGATTAGGATCAGATCTTCAGCAGCTGGATAGCACAACCACCTGTTCAGAGTTGCACAACCACCGTCCGAGTAGCACAACCATCGTTTGTGATGCACAACCACCATCCGAGTTGCCCAACCATCGACTGTGATGCACTACCACCGACCGAATGTGCACTACTGCCATCCGTGATGCACAACCACCATCTGTATATTGCACTACCACCGATCTGAGTGGAGTAGTTATTGTGGAAGTAAAGGCCAAGTAGTTACCTCACCCTATAGGAGGACAACTACTTGAGGATGTTCTTAGCATTGCATAGAGACCACATGTCATAATATTGAGAGCAGAGTTGGGTCAGAGATTGAGGACAAGATATAGCTACGGTAACATCATCCAGGCAAAGGAAAGTTAGGTGCACTAGAATTATTTGGATGTGATGGCACATGATTGACTTCACCAGCCATCTTGCATACCATCGCCTTGACCTGACATCCTTGGGTCAGATGTGTATTGCAAGATAGTGTTAGTGACAGTCTTATAGGTATCATCAGACAGTGTTAGTGATAGTCATCTAAGTGATGTATATGGACAGAGTTAGAGAACATGATAGTATGATATCCAGATGGGATGACCACAGTGGTCAGATTGTTCAGTCAGCGTGACAACATACGTGTGACCCACAACCAGGGTTACATAGATCAGATGGTTAGCAAATGATCAGATATGCAGTTTAACTCATTTAGAGTTTGGCCTAGCCAGAGAGAGATGTTTGACTCGTATTAGAATTTTGGCATAGATGATGGGTTTAGTGAGGGAGCGTCCATTAGGGAGACAGTATTTTCCTTGTGCTTCGCCAACACGATTAGGTCCTTACCTTGAGACATAGGATTTAGCCTTTACCTCAAGTATAGGAGGTACCTTCGTGGTACTGTTTAGGACTTATAGTGCAGGTAGCCGATGACAGACTAGTCTGGAGGAGACAACTTCACCCAAGCTTGGGAGTGACGCAGACAAGGACTTCAGTCAGACCGGATCATGCTGACCAGATAGAGGGACACCAGTGTATGCTCATCTTAACTTGATAGCTTTGCTTGAGAGTCTACCACAACGGTAGTAGTCATGTGAGTCAAGATTAGTGCTACAAATCGATACGGGATGGTAGGTCACACACCACTGAAGAGCGGACGAGACACGTGTCAAACCTCACTATGAGTCCCCATAGACTCGAGGAGAGATAGTGGTTCTTTGGGTCATTGAACCCCATCCGTTTAGAAGTGCGTGACTAGTACGGTATCGAGAAACACATGCCTACTATTAGTTGATTGAACTAGAGCTACTTAGGAGCCGTCTCTTAGACTTGTCATTGATTGGTTGTTCCATAGGCTGGCCACCTATGGTAGAGTCCAATCATGATGATCTTAGAGACATGTCCATGGACCTACCCATATGTTTGAGCCACCCAATATCCTATACAGAGTTTTATTACCATGATGACTCACATGATGACCTTTACACCACCACAGATCGAGTGATGTACATACCTAGTAGGATTTTCTCATATTAGTGTACTCTTCCAGCACACCTGATGTCAGACCATGTGAGGATGAGACACTTCATAGTTAGAGTCGTAGAGCAGTGTGACCAGTTTTTCATGAGAGATCCATTCACTTGTCATGTGACCATAGATGTCAGACTAGAGCCGAGCCTCTACCCGAGTATTTTCACACTCACCCTTCTAGATATATCAGTCATACTATCTATTTTCCAGATGGTTGAGATGAGCAGACATTGACCAGTGCACATGCCACAGACCAGATGCAGACTCCACAATTCCATGCAGAGTATGTTTTCATACTCCTTGAGACACGCTGTACATGTACAGGTGTTCTCGCCTTCATTCCATCACAGAGAGCCCTCTTCAGCAGCAGTTAGTGGTTATATAGATAGTTACGAGAGTCATAGCATGCAGTAGAGTCATAGCAGCTATCCTTGTTCCATTATGGAACAGAGTGAGATACTTGATTTAGGACCGAGTTAGCTAGGACCTAGTGAGCAGTCTAGTTCCTCTTACAGGGACACCTGAGTGTTTGACATAGACTGGCGACATGGAGCCATACAACTCATTAGCATTTACCTTTATTTGGTACTAGAGTCCACCATATGCTAGCAGGACTCATAGGACACCCTAGTATAGCCGTAGGATCTGGAGCAGAGTGCCTTGAGGGTACACGTAGTTGACCTATCGCATTGATGAGGATCAGGGAGACATGGGTAGATGTTAGGCTATATACCTCAGCACCGATATAGTTTTTCCTGATGTAGTTTAGACTAGTACCTTGCAATACTCTAGAGTACCTGCTCCACCACCCAGTAGACCCTTAGGGGTGAGCTTAGGTTTTTCCCACCGAGGTCATTGCATATATGTCCCCGTAGTTTGTAGTGACCTTAGGATCTAGTCCAGTCAGATTATTCCATCATGTATTATATGTTTAACCAATGATTAGATCACGTATAATCACGAGCTAGCGAGCTTCGTCAATGTTCAGAGTTCTAGCATCATATTGGTTCGAGCAAGCTAAAGCTAGACTGATTTTCAGAATATGAGTATGGGGCCTAGATGGCCAGAGCATGTTATGGAGCTTGAGTATGCTCGACATGCATATGATATTTTTAGATATGATAACATAGAGCATGAGTTAGCAGTATATACACGAGGTATACATATGATTTTTATAAGTTAGCCAAGATTTTAGGCCTAGATCTAGGCCGTTGCAACATTTAGCATCCGTTTGGGATTTTTGGGTACTTCATTTGCATGTAGCATAGGAATTTTGGATTACTTGATTGTGCCCCTGTGGGCCCATCTTGATTGCATTTAGGGTTTTAAAGCTCATTTACCCTTCTTGTCTCGATTCCCACCTATAGAGACAATTGTAGGACTCGAGTTAGTTTCAACTTCAGGTGGTCTCAATCTAAGCTTTCAGTCTATATGTATATTGCATATACCTATAGGTGGGTCCCACTAGGACACGAGTTGTTAGACATCCAGATTGTGCCGCATGGCAAGATCTGGGCCGCACACTCTGCATCACCCATCGATGTATAGAAGTTTTCTCCTGTTTTCAGTGCTTTCACCATTACTGCCACCACTGCTTTGGCTCATCGCTAGTGAGACTCCGGCCTCCTTCAGCCACCCATTCAGTATGGTCGTCACCACCTTGCGGCCGACTTTCCATTTGTACTACTCACGACCACCCGCGCCCCGTAGTTGCCATCGGCAACCGTGGTTTAGTACTGTCCATCACCACCACTGCCACCTATCGAGCTATTTTTCAGTGACAGTGAGCCGCCTCCTTCCGATCCCACCATCCACACAGCTTCCCCTCACCGAGATCTACAATATGAGACAACCCACGACGAGCACCATGGCTGCAATCATCGTCGGTGACGTCGTCGCACTTGGCGGCAACACTGCCCTCTTTTCGGCCAACCAGTGGCCGGACTCCTTTGATCGTCACCACCAATACCTCTGCCATGATGCCTCCTTTCGATCCCTACCGGTGGCCACCCTAGCCGTGCCACCATCGGCGTTCTCCGATGACAGGCACCGCTCGCCCCCTATTCAGCCAATTTACCCATCTGGTCGTGCCCGCATCCCTGGCCATGTCCAAGTCCACCAGGTGTTCATGTTCGTGTTCATGCCCGCCAAGTGTTCATGTCTGCCAAGTCAACCCAACAGTTTATTTAACCTAGACCGGGTTGGTTCATCCCTATCAAATTGGTCTGGTTCATCTCGGTTTGGTCTAGTTGAGCTCATTTTTGGACCGTTTTTATTTGTTCTTCCACTTTTTTCAGTAATTCAAGAACTTCTACATTAGTTTAGATGCATATTCACATGATTTAGTATTATTGGATGTTATGATGGTTTTCTTTATTTATTGTTTTATTTAATTATTTATTTATTTATTTATTTATTTATTATTTTTATTTATATGTTTATCATATATGATGAATATTTACATGATTATTTGTTATTATTAACATTATATTTACTTATGAATATTAGTTTTATTATGTGTACTAAATAGTATATATATTTTTATATATTTATTTATTTATTTATTTATTTGTTCGTTATGTATATGTTATTATTTATATGTGTTTAATTATGTATTCTTGTATTATATGACTATGATATTATTTATATTCACGATTAACAAGTATTAACTATTTATTTATTTATTTATTTATTTATTGAATTATTATTATATATATTTATTTATTTATTTATTTATTTATATTTATATGTTTACTAACGCAAGTATATGTTGATATTTACTCGTGTTTACCCTTATATTTATATAGTATAATTATATTATTATTTTATGATTAGAGTTTTATTTATGTTTATGTATTTATTATTTATCTAATTATCTATGAGTGTCTTTATTTATTTATTTATTATTTAGTATTATTATGTCTCAATTTACGTGCTTTATTTTTAGTTATAGGTTTACTTCGCATTGTCTTATTTATTAGGATGTATTGATGATGCAAGCACAGACTATAAGCATGCATCATATAGAAGTTAGTATTTTATTTAGTAGTGGGTTTCAATGTAGGTTTTGGAATCTGAGCTCGCCATAGATGTTCAGATATGTTTGGAGCTTGGATCACAAGTCCATAGGACTCTCCCTCTCTGTTTGACTCATTGTGTGTAGAGTTTGATCGTGTTTTAGACGTAGAACGACATCGGCAGCGTTTTATTGCATCCCTTTGATGTCGGGCTATTTAATTGTATTTTTTACGCATGTTTAATAAAAACTACAAGGATGAGATCTCTTGTTAGTTTTCAAACTGAAGCTCCAGAAATTTATGATACAAACCTCTTCCTTAAGCCCATTTTATAAGTACGCTCATTTTTACGGATTTCACGAATAAGAGAATGAGTGGTATGGAGATATGTATGAATCGCACTAGTACTCAAACTCTAAGGTAGTGCGGTGTATGAGGGTACTGCGTAATACAATGCATTTCTGGAAGTAGGCCATCACCAATCAGCCATTCAGCTATCAAATTGGGAGAAAGATCAATTTCCAAGCCAGCCTCGAGGTGAATCTTCCAAGTGCAGTCCGTTATCACCTTAGGTCAGAAGAATAGTTGAGTGGTCAAGTAATAAAGCTCAGAGACAAGAACCTAGAATGATTAGAATGGAGCCTAATAGTCATGAGAATGAAAATATTGAAGAAAAGAATGACAGAAAGTAACTCCTTTATCCAAGTCTTTTGAGCTGAAAGCCTCTTTCTCAATGTGTAGTCAATCCTAAGAAAGGTACATATTTTGACAATATTTTAGAGGTGTTCAAGTACAAATAAACATCTCAATTCTTGATGCTATCAAACAAATACCTCTCTTATGCAAACTATTTGAAAGATTTAGTCAATGTAAAGAGGAAAAATAATATTCCAAAGAAAATATTTTTAACTGAACAAGTGAGTGTTGTCATTCAAAGCAATTTCCTAATAAATATAAGAATCCCTGCTATCCCACAATTTCGTGTCGAATAGGAAATCATTGAATTGAGCGAGCTTTGTAAGATTTGGGGGCAAGTATGAACTTGTTACCGTATTTTGTGTACGTGCAGTTGGGTTTAGGTGAGTTGCAATCTACAAACATAGCACTCCAATTGGATTACATCCATTAAAATTACTAGGTGTGTTGTTGTTGATGTTTTAGTTAAAGTTGACTCATTCTATTTTCATGTTGAGTTTGTTGTATTGGACAGTCAGCCAATTCTTAATGCAAATAGTCAAATTCTTATAATATTAGGTCGTCCATCATTAGCCACATCCAATGCCCTTATCAATTGTAGGTATAAGGTGATGCAAACTTCCTTTGAAAATTTGAAGGCTGAATTGAACATTTTTTACATCAATAGACAACCACATGCTTCAGATAATGTGTATGAAGTCAACTTGATTAACTCATTGATTAATGATATAACTTTTCTCCAAATCACAGTTTAATGATCCCTCAGAAGCTTGTTTGATACACTTTGGTTGCAATTTTGGCATTGATAAATCAATTAAGGTAAACACTTTACTTGATTCTATACTTTTAACCAACGTGCAATGATGGCAACCAAAATTTGAATCTCTTGTAGTGAGCAATCTCACACAAAACTCACATCACTTATATCAATTGCAGTGTCATTGAAGTTAGACCTTAAATCTTTACCTGATACTTTAAAATATTCAATTTTAGGTCCATCTGAGTCTTGCTCTATAATTATTGCTTCTGATTTATATGATAATTGAAAGTATAAGTTTATGAATGCCCTCAAAGAACACAAGGAAGATATAGGATGGAGCATCGATAACATCAAAGGTACAAGTCCCTCTATTGTGATGCATAAAATTCATTTGGAAGAAAATGCTAAACCCTCGGATAAGTCACAGAAGTGTCCCAATCCAATCATGCAAGATGTAGTGAAGAATGAAATTCTCAAATTGATGGAAGTAGGTGTCATAAATCTATATTCTGACAGTAGGTGGGTTAGCCCAATTCAGGTTGTACCTAAGAAATCTGGAATTAATGTTGTAAAAAATGATTCTAATGAGTAAGTACCTACTGGGGTTCAAACTGGATGGCGAGCCATTATTGATAATAGAAAGCTAAATTTCATAACTAGGAAATATCACTTTAATTGATAAGATGTTATAGAAATTAGCCGGTCATGCTTATTATTGTTTTCTTGATGGTTATTATAATTATAACTAGATATGCATAGCACCTAACGACCAAAAAACACTACATTTACTTATTCTTTTGGAACATTTGTCTATAGTTGCATTCGTTTTGGGCTATACAATGCTCCTACATCTAACTTTTTAGAGGTGAACGGTGAATAATTTTTCAAATATGATGAGACATTTATAAAGGTTTTTATGGATGATTTTTCTGTATTTGGATTTGATTTTGATGAAAGTTTTCATCATTTGTCTCTTGTGTTAAAAAAGGTGACAAGGAAAGATTCGTGTTTTGAATTGAGGAAAATATTACTTCATGATTTAACAAGGAATTGTTTTAGGGCATGCTGTATCACATAAAGGAATTGAGGTAGATGAAGCAAAGATTGATTTAATGGCACCCCTTCCATAACCAAAGACCCTCAAAGAAGTTATATCCTTTATAGGACATGCAGGGATTTTACGGGCGATTCACAAAAGACTTGGCAAAATCTATAGCTAGGCCTTTGTGTAATCTTCTTAGTAAAGATATTCCATTTGTCTTTGATGGTGATTGTCTTCGTGCTTTTAAAAGTTGAAATCTGAGATAATTTCTGCACCCATTATTGAGCCATCTAATTGGATTTTGCCTTTTAAATAATTTGTGATGCTTCTTATTTTGCTATTGGTGTTATTTTGTGACAACGTGTTGATAGAATTTCACATATGATTTATTACGTGAGCAAGACTTTGAATGATGTTCAATTGAATTATTCTATCACTGACAAAGATTTGTTAGCTGTGGGCTTTGCTTCAGGTAGGTTTAGGCAATATATGTTGGGTCAGATCATGCTGCATTGAAATATCTCTTGTCAAGAAAAATGTGAAACCTCGATTAATTCGATGGATCCTTGCTATTGTTTCGAGAGTTTAACATTGAAATTAAAGATAAGAAAGGTTTTGAAATGTTGTGCCCGATCATTTGTCCAGATGTACTATTTATTTTCTTGATTATCTATTGCCTATTGTTGAGTTCTTTCCTAATGTGAAATTACTTTCTCAAGTACCATGGTTTCTTGCACTTGTTAATTATTTTGTGACTGATCAAATTTCTTCTCACTGGTCTAGCAGGTAGGGGAAAATTGTTGGCAAATGTGAAATATTATTTATTCATACTTGTTTAAGTATTGCCCATATCAGCTAATTAGGAGGCGTGTTCCTAAAATTGAACAATATTTTTTCTTTTGTCATGATCATCTGCGTGGTGCTAACTATGAGATCCCTTGATGTATTTTAAAAACATGAGATCCTGCTCATAATTGTTTCAACACTATTTATATGCTCCCTACCGAGGCACTATACTATATGTAATGACTGTTTGGTTTTTAACTATGAGATCCTCTGATGTATTTTAAAAAACATGATATCCTCCTCAAAATTGTTTTAACACTATTTATATGCTCCCTACCAGGGCCCTATACATGGAGGGCAATTCTTTTGCCATATGAATATAGTGAGAGGTGATATATGGAAGATATAGACTTGGTTTATGGTATGCTTATGTTTATGTTTTCTAAGTCGAGCTTAGCATGTCGGCCTTTGATATGATATATTTACCGTGACTAGCGTGCCAACTTTGTATTTATATTATATATCTAATGTAAATTGTCTTCCACTAAATATTATGTAATTAGCTAAAGTTATTTATGAAAATTTTATTATTTTCAATATATAATATATTTTAATTTAATTAATAATATATGAAGAAATATAAAGTAAATTGAAATGCAAATATAAGTAAATATTTAATTTTAAACACAATTTTTCTAAATACATTTTAAAATATCTTACTCATTTAAAACAATTTGAAATTTTTAAAAGAAAAATTATATAAAGAAAATTTAAAATTAAATTTGAAATATTAATATATAATTAGTTAAAAATACTTGTTTAAATATTTAAAAATAAATATTATTTAATATTGAGTTTTGGCCGAGTAGGAGATATAAACAAAGAGTTTTGAGCGAGGACAGAGAAGAGGGTGAGGATGAACATTGGGCGAGTAGGAGATCATTGTGAGAGTTTTGAGTGAATGGGAAATGAAAGTGAAGATTTTTGGGTAGGTAAGGGAGGAAAAAGGGGATTAACATCATGAGAGAAGATAATCGATCGTACGATGATAACGAAAAAACATCATATTATATCATATAATAGATTTGATAAAATGAGAAAATTATATTCGAATTTAATCAACCAAACAACTCGTGCTATAGTGATGACAAAATGTTCATCAATAACAAAAAAGGCTAGTAGGTAGGCTCAAATATCCACCGCAAATTTCATATAAAAATAATGATTCAAAATAAGCTATTTTTATTCGTAAATTTTAGGATTCGTTTAGTTGACACAAAAATGCTATAAATATATATATATATATATATATATATATATATAATGAGATAAAGTGACATGAAAATTTTAAAAAGTTTCTAACATGTTTGAATAGTACAAAAATAAAATAAAAATAAAATATTTTAAACATTTTTCTCACATGAATTTGCCTCCAAAAACTTCTCTCAATTTTTTATATTTTTTATAAAAAATATTATTTTATTAAATTTTAACATAAATTTAAAAGTTTTTTAACTAATAATGACATTTCAATATAAAATAAATTGTAATCTTTAAATTTTAAATTTTTTCGCGTAATTTCAAGACAACAACAGGACATTAGTTTTTAGTGTATAAAGAATTCAGGACAACAGAACATTAGTTTTTAGTGTATTAAGATTTTAAATTTCTTTCGCGTAATTTCACGGAAATAGCCGTTTTCTTTGGATAAAAAACGTCATCGTTGAATGCATCCTCTTCTTCTCCCTAATTTTGCTTCGACTCTCCCAGATCTTTCATTGGTTTTGATCCTCCCAAACATTCCCTTCGTTCCTTTCTATTTTGATCGAGTCTCTGCCCTTGAAGGAGATCAACTACAAGCAGACGATCAACCCCACCCCTTGCTCTTGCTAGATCTGTAAAGTCGAGAACTTCGAGGCTCCAATGATCTCGTCCTCTTGAGAGGTAAAAATCTTCTTCGATTGTGTGTCGTCTAGCTTCCTCTTCGGATGGACAAATCTTAATGCCTGATGTGTCAATATCTAACGGGCGCATCTCTTATCGCGTCCTTCGTTTGGATTCCCTTAAAAGAAAGGGGAGGGTATTATTATTGCAGATATAATTTTGCCGCAAGTGATCTGCCAAAATCTGATGTCCTAAGCTTAGCTTGACTTCTTATAGTTCTCATCTATTATAAGGTTCTCATTGTATCATTTTCTTATTTATATATCTTAATCAGCACCGTCACGGGTAATTCCACTGTGATCTGTATATTTTGTTGTGGGCTTATATATGCATAATATCTATGCGAATTGTGGAGCAAAATGGAATGAGGAACTACTATCTGTTTTGTTTGTGTTATTGTAAGCCAAATTCCTAAATATTTTAATGTAGCTTATATCTGTTATTGTGCATTTTATTAGTATTATTGCACTTACTGTTTGGTATGCTGAATTACCATAATAATCTTATTCTTTTGACACTAATAGATAGAGTTTTTATCATAGCTTTCCGTCATTTTTAATCAAGTCTCGACGCTGATTATTGACAAAAGTTCTTGGGGGAACTGGAATTGAGGTCCGACGTGAGGCATTCATGAGTATTAGAAAAATGCCACTATACAAGATTCTGAATGGCAAAAATCCCACCCATTCATTAATTTTAAATATTTTAACTTCCTACAATTTAATCATTAATAACTCCTAGAATTCGAAATGGAGCTTTGGGAATCCTTCAATTTTTTTAGAAAAAAAGAAAGAAATGAAAACAACCTAGCTCCATATTTTGTAATGTTTAATTTTCTTCCCCATTATAATAAACATATCTAGGAGTTAAGGTTTTAAAATTTATAAATAGTCATTATCATTTTTTAATATTTCTAGAATTTCTTGAACTATTCTTTATATGAAATATTTAAATATATTATATAATATTTTACGTTTTACATATATAAGTGTCTCGGACTCTTAAAAACTGGGTAGGAGGTGAGTATTTAATTTGAACCGAATTATTTAAAATACATTCGACGACTGCATTTTACAAGTAAACTAAACCAAATTGCTCTCAAAACCAAATATTTCATTTTAGTTTGTTTAAAAATAGAATAACCAAATTACATTATAATTTATAAAAAAACTTTGTTAATTATTTAATTAAAACTATATTTTATTTTCCGTTTCGATTCAATTTTCACCCAATTCACCCACCATGCACTATCGGGACAGTCTAGAAAAGTATGGCCGAGTTTAACGTCAAACAAGCTCTCAACAATTGGCTTTTGGTCATTTGAATTGTGCCCCACCGTCCACATTCGAGTTTGGAGTCCGATTCCTCCTTTGGCAGCTTCGGTCGCAGCGACCGACCAACCCAACCGCTACTTTCAGCTCCGAAGTCTTCCAAGTCAACGTTTTTCCAGACGTCTCCACCATATAATTAAACCACAAATTTGTCATTACGGCGTAAATCAAATCTCATCAGACGTTACATAAGGCGAAAATGCAAAAGCGCGGATGATCTTGATCTCTCATTTTTTAGTCTTGACGCCTCTAACTGTTGATTGAGATCTCCCCTCTCTGTCATCAAACAGCAGATGGTGAACTGATAGTAGAATATGGAGCCGTGGCTTGTGGCGGCGCCTCACCGATCGCCTTCCCTCTCTGTCATTCCCAGCCCGCATCACCTCTCCCGCTTTGGTGCGGCACCTCGGCAGCGGAGGCTCAAGGCTGCCGCGGCCATGAAGCGTGCGATCCCTGGGGTGTCCGAGGAGCTGAACTCGATCGCGTCTCTCAACCTGGATCAAGCTCCCACTAGAAGACTGGTGCGAGCAGCCTTTGCCGAGGTGCACCGCTCCCTGGATCACATCCTCTTCAAGGTTTTCATTAATTATCTCTGTCTTGCTTTTTCTGGGCTCGAAACAAGAGTTGGGCAAGGTCTGATTATAAATTGTAATATGGATCATGCAGGTGAACCCACCCGGGATTATAATTGAAGAGGTAAACTTATCTTATTCGCTATTGATTCCTGCATTTCGTAGTGTGAAGTTTTGTGGGTCTTTTTTTCGTGGGTTCAGAGCTATGAAAGGATCTCTAGGGGATTGGAGATCTTTTGCAAGAAATGGCTACCAAGAGCAGAAGTACCCATCAAAGGCACGCTTTGTTTTTGCCATGGGTATGGCGACACCTGCACTTTCTTCTTTGAAGGTGAATTGTAGGGCACTACCTGCTTTCGATGATGCGCGTTGCAATTTCTGTGGGGTTGATTTTGGATGAATTTTGTGAACCTTTTAGGTATTGCCAAAAGAATTGCGGCTTCTGGGTATGGAGTGTATGCAATGGATTATCCGGGATTTGGACTCTCAGAAGGACTGCACGGCTACATTCGGAGCTTCGATGAATTAGTTGACGATGTCATTGAGCATTTTAATACAATTATGAGTATGCTACTTTTTGTGTTGCCTTTCCTGTTTTTGTTTCGGTTTGATCAATCAGGCTGCAAATAATTTTATAGATCAACACAATTATAAACTGATGTGCAATTACAACTGCAGCTAAACCGCAAACAAAAGGGTTGCCACATTTTTTGCTGGGGCAGTCAATGGGAGGGGCCGTTGCTCTCCAGGTTCATTTGAAGCAGCCGTCTAAATGGGATGGTTTAGTTCTTGTAGCTCCCATGTGTAAAGTAAGTTGGCATATCTCCTCTTTTTCTTGGCTCTTTCTGTGTGTTAGTCTCTTTACAGAGTAATTGTAGAGGGTACAATTATGTAATTAGTGCTTCGATGTCAATTCAAGCTAGAAAAGTAGATTGGATTGATTTTATAAAATTAAATTTTTTTATAATTCTTTGAATTTAGAAGAGGTTGGCAAGCATGCCTTAGTTGATTAATGAGATTGAGAAGATTGCAGAGGACGTGACACCACCAAAACCAGTGCTGACACTTTTGACTCTCATGTCGAAAGTAGTCCCAGAGGCAAAGTTGTTCCCACAAAAGGATCTTGCAGAGCTGGCTTTCAGAGATATTGAGAAGAGAAAAATGGTGGGTATGGTTCATTATCTCTATCTGGTACGGTTGCTTATTTTTGTAAAATTGCAGTTCTCATTTGAGGTGAAAGAATTAATGAAATGTTTTTTTGGTGGTTTTAATGATAGAATAGTCGACGCTAAAGTACTTTTCTATAACGCCAGCAAGTCGTTGAGAGAATTAACAAGCATTCTTTAGTTGTTTTATACGACGAATACTAAATAAAAAGGATGATATTGACGAAGTAATCTTCTATCTATTATACGAATATATGGATATGGATCATAATTCTGTTCTGGTGGACTTTTAGTTATGTAAGCTCTTATTTATGACCATTAGTGCGCATCAATGCTTTGGCAGACTGCATATAATGTCGTCGCATACTCGGATCAGATGAGGTTGAAGACAGCGGTAGAACTGCTGAAAACAACTCGTGAAATTGAATCCCTGTTGGAAAAGGTACCCTTCTTCAGACATAGCATGGCATATATGGGTATGATAATATAAGAAAACTCCTCTGCTAGTCTTAAGTTCGAACAAAGAAAAGGGTTAGGTGTCATCCTCCATTTCCAATTTTACTATTTGTGATTACGTAAATTATAATTGAATAAAGACCAGCGTGAGGGCAAGATTCATTTGAAAATTATTAATAATATTAATAATATATATTAAAATAACATACAAAATCAATTAAAAAATTATTATTAATTATTTTTTAATAAAAATAATAAATATCTATTTGACTTAACAGAGAATATTTGTTTTTAGAATACAATAATTGTAGCAAATATAAAAAGTAATTTAAGTTTATGTTAAAAATAAGTAGTAATCTTATAAATATATATTAATAAGTAATCATTTTTAACTCTAGTATAACTTTTAAAATAAATCGGGATAAAATTATATTCTAATTTTTTTATGACAATAAATATAAATAAATAAATAAATAAATAAAAATATTAAATTATGTTAAAATCCCTAAATTAAATATGATAAAATGGAATTTATCATTTTTTGTTAGGTTTTTAATCTGGATACATTTATTGTCTAATTTTTTTATGACAAATAAATAAATAAATGAATAAAATTCTTAAATTATGTAAAAAATCCCTTAATTAAATATATATTATTAAGAAACAAACTTTGATTTGAGTAATACAATTATAAATATGGGCAAGATATATCAATTTTATTAGAATTCTTAATTTGGATTAAAATATTTTAAATTTTTAATAATAATAATAATAATCTTAAATTAAGTATTAATAAACTCATAAAACTATTTTAGGGTAGAATCAACTACAATGCAAAAACAGCTGCAAAATTGGCAAAAGGAAAAAATATTGAGTAAAATTTTTTATTTTAATTAATATTATCACGTACTTGGGGTTATTCAGGTATCTGTACCAATTCTGGTTTTGCACGGGGCTGCGGACAAGGTGACGGATCCGTTGGTGAGCCGATTCCTTTACCAAAAAGCCAGTAGTTCAGACAAAATTCTTAAGTTATATGATGGAGGGTATCATTCTCTTTTGGAAGGCGAATCTGATGAAACCATTTCCGAAGTGATTGATGACATTATCACGTGGTTGGATTTCCGTTCATTGCGATTGTAAGCCAAACTATTTTTTTTTTTTTGCAATTAAAAACCTTTTTAAAAAACTATATTTTTGCCTCCAACTGAAGGCATGGTGACCAATCTGGGCTGACTATCTTGAATAGCTCCACGTGGCTTGGTAGTTGTTAAGCTTGGCTCACCTTGTTTAAAGGGAAGGTGTTGTATAACCCTAGCATAACCAAGCGTGGAGTGTTGAATAGTTCGAAGTTCGTTTGAATTTAGTTCAAGATCAAAGGAGTATTTGATATATATACTCGAAATCGATTCGAATATTTTTATGGTATTTGCGTTCGATTCAAGCTCGACTATACTTATACTGTCTAGTTTTGACGCTCGTGAGCTCAATTAACAGTCAAAAAATTTCATTTATAATTGCATTTAGCATGGATTGAACTCACAACCAGTGTGGAGTGTCAAGCTCTCAAGCAGGCCCTCCCAACTCGAAGTTAAAGCTCTAACTTGGCTCAACTTTGTATGACCAGCCTTGTCTTGCAATTAGGAATATTTTAAAATATGTTTCCACTTGGGATTTTCTTTTTGGGCTGGAATTGGGTATAAAGTTCTATATGCTATCATACAGTGGCTACCATTCAGCCACAATTTCGAGCTAGGCGGCAGACATTTATTGGCAATGGGTGATAGCTAGGGGTGCTAAACGAATAAGCGAGCCGAGTTCAACTTGTGTTCGAACTCAACTTGAATAGTTCAAAGTTTGTTTAAACTCGGCTCAAGATCGAATGAGTTTTCAATATATATACTACCTTAGCCAGGTTAAATAATGTTTCTTAGACTATAATCCGGATCGTTTGATTAGATAGACGACCTAAATTTGATAAAAAAATAAAATACCCCTACCATGACCATCATTTAGCACATAATTAATAATAACATTTATTTATGATTTTATATATATTTTGAGTAGACAAGTGATATTATATATATTATTATATTATTTTATCTAGTCGATTTCGAGTTATAACCGAGTCGAGTCTGAGTCGAGAGTCTAACACTGCCTCGTTCAAACTCAACTCCTAGGATTTGAGTTTGAGCTCGAGTATTTAAATGTTGAGTTGAGTCGAGTTGCATCGAGCCGAACGCCAAAATATTCACGAGCTGGCTCGCTCAATTAGTAGCCCTATTGATGATTCCACATCAATAACAAAAATTTCATTAAACAACATCAATTAGAAAATAAAAATTAAATTAACGTATTGATTACAACAAAACTTTATATACAAAATATATATGACACGTTAGCAATCATACATGTAATACTTCTCACAAAATTCTTTACAAATTTTATAATAACAATCAAACTTCCATTAAACATAATTATAATGACAAACAACCAAAAAAACGTGACGTAATAATAAACAACCACATATATGAGTAACATTATCATGGGCAATTATAAGATGGAAAAAATTTAAAAAATATAGAATAAATACCAATCAAATTGAAAAAATAATTTGAATAATTAGTATAAAGAATACAACCATCAAAAGTATAAATAATTTTGCAAAACTTTCAATGATTTGAAGCAAAAAGTACTATTATCCTTAGTTTCACAACAAAATTTGGCCCTTCTACATGATTCAGATCGAATAAAACACAATAATAACTTTTAGTTATATTATCTTATTAAATTTTCAAATATGCATCTAAAAAATATTAATGTATATATATTTATTTACAAAAATTAATTGCATATGCAATCTAATGTAAAACTTGTAAAACTTAATTACCGTTGAATTTAGCATATATGATTATAAACCATGATAAGCATATATGATTATAAACCATGATAATTCATCCATAAAGATAAACGATAATGTAATATCCCAAAAATCTTAGTCTAATAGAAGACCGAAATGAAATGTTAAATATAATTTAACTAACATATAACTTAGCTGAAGCAAATTTCAAAAAATAATCATAGCCACTCAACAATTGACAGTGATCATAAATACATACACAAATAAAGCCACTCAACAATCAATAGCAATCATAAATGCATACATAAACATAATCACTCAACAATTAACAACAATTATAAATACGCACATAAACATAGCCACTCAACAATTAACAACAATTATAAATACATATATAAACATAATCACTCAACAATCAACAACAATCATAAATACATATATAATCATAACATAATTAATTTCCCTTTCTCATTTTCATAACCTAATTACTTCCATACCCACTTGCGTGGGTTGTGGAAAATTACTTCCCTACGTACTTGCATAGGTTGTTAAAAAATCACTTCCATCCCCACTTGCATAGGTTGTCGAAAATCACACATAAAACATGCATGCGTAGGTTATCGAAAATCACTTCCATACGTACTTGCATAGGTTGTTAAAAAATCACTTCCATCCCCACTTGCATAGGTTGTCGAAAATCACACATAAAACATGCATGCGTAGGTTATCAAAAATCACATAACACATTCAAAAATGATGCACATACACTGTTACAAAAAGATAACATAATCATATCATAAAAAAACATACATACTCATATCTAAAAAAACACATTACCCACTAAATTTTTTCTTTTTTCCTATTTGAGAAAGATATGCTTATATAGACATAAAAATGAATATGAAAAGTCATCACTTATAAATACATACACTCAAAATACGAGAAGTCATCACTTATAAATGCATACACTCTAGATAAAAAAGTCATAAATCATGAATATGTACACACTTAAAATACGATAAGTCATTCTATAAAACTCATAGAAATAAATATTTAAATATTACTTTTATTTAATAATATTTAAGATTGATTTCGATACAAAATACCCGAGTTATTTTTGTGATGTTACAAATACAATTTTCATTAAAAGAATACTCATTGTTGCCCTCATATTATACAAACACAAGTTAATTACTCTAACAATAATAGTAATGACGTAAATACACATATTGTTGAGAATATTTATTTTTTAACAAAAACAATTTTTTTAATTATCAACAATATATTTGATATGTACCTTCAATTTTCTTTTTTTGTTTCTCTCTTATGCCCATCATCAAGCTTTACAATATCTGTAATAAACACTATACTATTTATTAATAGATAATAAAAGCACAATGAAAAGCTAAAAAACCAAACACTTTTATATGTTGAAAGAACACACTTACTTTTGTTCTGCGTCCTAACACGACATCTATGACTTTTTCGCAACGCAGATCGTACGTTCGACATAATAACTTTATTAGCAAAAATTAGAAAATTAGTTGACTGTGATTTTGCCATAATAATATTAAAATATTAGATAAATAGATATATAAAAATGATAAAATATTAATAAAATTAAATTTCTTGAGCGTTCAAGTTTCAACTATCATGTAAAATTTTAATAAGCAAATCAAATGTTATCAAAACTTAAAACTATGATACTTTAAATTTAATGGATACAATGCGAGTATTCTTTTACGAGGTAAATTTACAAAGATTATTGTTAAAAACTCAAGTATTGGTATTGCACAACTCATATATACTAATAACTTTTTAAAATATCAACAACTTATAAATAAAATTAACAACATCTATTTGAAGATTAATAAGCACAAACATAAATTTAATGATGAAAAATAAAATTTAAAAATTAATAATAGCTATTCAAAAAAATTAAACATGTAAACATTAGCTTAATGACATACAAAATAAAATTACATCCCAAATAAATATAACATAAATATTTTTCACCTTAAACATCATCATCAAACAAAAACTTAAAGTTTAATAATTGACCATAAAATGAAATTAAAAATTGAGTAACATATTTCATAACGATAATGATAATGTAAAAACAGCAAATAAAAAAGAAAAGAGTAAATCTACTGTCGACATATATCAAAAAATGAAAAAAACAATTTAAAGTTAGTACACTTTTCATATTTAAACAGCATTATAGTAAAAATAACAAAAAAATAGACACCTATTTTGGTATTACAAATAATTTTTAATATTGGACTCATTATAAATGTTAATTTTGTGTCTATTTTATTATTATTTCAGCATCAGAAGCAGCAATGAGTCTTTGAAGATTAATCAATATATAAAAATACAAATAAGACTATTTATATACAAAATGTAACTATCAATTAAAGTGACTATAATCGAGAATACCTTTAATAAACGAAACCATAAATTTTTAAATTTTTTATTCTCTCATCTTTACGAAGAGTTATGCGACTTTTATCGCAATATAGATCATATTATCGATAACAACACTTTATATATATATATATATACATATATTTCAATAACCTCCATTGCTAGAAAGGATTTAAATTTAACACCTAATAATGACAACTAGATTCATTCCGGTAGCAATTGCCACAAAAAATAAGGTAAAAAACTAAATGCAAAATCACAAAAAGCACAATTTAGATCGAGCACGCACTGGGTAATCGCCGCCAAAGCGCTATTCCAGTAGCAATCGCCGAAAAAACAGTGGAAAATAAAAATTGCAAAATTAAAAAAATAAAATTGTTTGAGGAGCGATACGCTTATTGCCAATGTCGAACAATGCCCCGCCCAAGCATATCCTTGGGAATAGCACTGTGCGGACATTCATCACCAAACTGGTATAAGTCACCACAATTCACTTCACCTGAGTGAAGATTGTCTTTGGCATCGCAAAATAACACAGGGTGATGTTGAGAAAGAACCGTTAGATTTTGGATATATATACACATGTAAATGTAATTGTATCATATGCAATTATTAAAGTTTGGTATAAATAAAATTAATCTATTAAAGTTAAGATCAATAAGTCATTAACATTAAAGATAAGTAATGATAAATATGTGTAGATATCATTTTCGTAATCTCAACTTTATGATAGGTTAAATTATAATTATGCAAACCAAACATAATAGAATATCTTAGAGATATCAAATATTGATTCAAAACTAAAAGCAATAAAATTAGGGCTATCTTAGGATTTGCTCGTGTATTTAGTTTTAATCTTTTCTAGCATAATTTAGTTAATTTAAGGTCAATTACAACTGCCAAAGGGATAAATAGATTCTTAATGAGATCATTTTTTATTGTGTCCAAGGAGAAGAAATCTTGAAGCAAGAACAAGCTAAAAGTGCTGACTTGGCTAGTACCTATTAGGACAAAAATAAGTAAAAAATGAGGGTTAAGGAAACTAGTAATGGTTTTCACAAGCAACAATAACAAAAAAAATCAGGCTTTTTACTATTTCTTTTGTGGTAAACCTAGTCATATGAAGAAGAAATGCACTAAGTATCACTTTTGACATGAAAAGAAAGGTCCATTTTTTAATTTTGTTTGTTGTAAGGTTAATTTAGTTTTAGTGTCAATACACACTTGGTGGCTATATTTGGGTACTACTACTTACTTAAGTGTCTCAATATAAGGTTGCCTGAGTTGTCGAAAGCCAAATAATGTTGAAAGATTTATCTATGTAGGTGATGACAGATTAGTTGTAGTTGAAGTAATAGAGACTTTTAGATATTATTAAAGACATGATATTATTTGGATTTGAAAGAGACATATGTAGTACTATCTTTTAGACGGAATTTGGTTTCTATTTCTATGCTGGACAAATTTGGTTACTCTTGTTCATTTAGAAATAATAACTTTAGTCTTTTTCTAAATTCAAATATTGTGGGTTTGGGTTCCTTGTCTTTTTATGATAATCTATATTTACTTGATACTATTGCAACTTTTAATGAAACTTTACATGTGGGTTTACGTAGTACGAAAAGAATATTAACCAATAAGAATTTTGCTTTACCCTGGCATAAGCGTTTAGGACACATTTCTAAACAAAGAATTAAATGACTTATGTGAGATGAAATTCTTGATTCTCTTAATTTATCAGATTTTCAAGTTTGTGGTAAGTGCATTAAGGGAAAATAAACAAATATAAGAGACTAGGTGCCAATAGATTTTCAAGTGTCTTAGAATTAATACATACGGATATTTGTGGGCCATTTCCTACAGGTTCTTCAAATGGTCAATAATATTTTATTACATTCATAGATGATTATTCTCATTATGGTTATATTTATCTCATTCATGAGAAGTCTTAAGCATTAAACGTGTTTAAGATATATTAGGCTAAAATTGAGAACCAACTTGACAAAACTATTAAGGCTATCAGATCTGACCGTGGTGGTGAATACTATGGTAAATATAATGGATTAGGTGTACAATGTCTAGGACCATTTGTCAAATTCCTAGAAGAGTATGAGATTGTTCCACAATGCACAATGCCAAGTACACCTACCATAAATGGTGTTGCTAAGAGATGAAACCGAACATTAAATGACATGATAAAAAGTATGATTATTCATACTACTTTACTTGATTCACTCTAGGGTGAGGTGCTAAAGACAATAGCATATCTTCTTAATAGAGTACTAACAAAGAGACTCAAGAACAGTTAGCAGCTATTTTGTTGGGTACTCTGAATGGTCTAGAGGGTATAAGTTTATGATCCCCATAAAAAGGTTATTATTTGAGATGAGAAATACCCAACTCTTTGAGGATGTTCAGTTTGGAGGGGGAAGTGAAGTTACAGACATTGTATTTAAAGAAGAATCTGTTTCTCTTCCCATGATTGTTCTTGACAATAATTAGGATCATATTCTTGATGTTGTTGAAGAAACAATGCCAGAATTACAAGACAATGTTGAGAATCTCCCTAATCACAATCATCAAGTTATACCTGAAGAACAAACTCAACAGCCTCAAGAGCAAATGCCATTGAGGAGATCCACAAGAGAAAAGAGAAATGTAATTCTAGATGAATATTATCTTTCTCCAACAACATGAGGATAACATTAAAATGGTAGAAGATGATCCAATCAACTTTCATAAGCCATGAATGAAGAGATGAAGTCCATGAAAGCTAATGACATTTGGGATATTGTCCCATTCCTTGAAGGTACGAAACCTATTGGTTGTAAATGAATATTTAAAACCAAGAGGGATACGAAAGGTGATGTAGAAAGATAAAAGACTCGTCTTGTTGCGAAGGGCTTACTTAAAAAGAAGGCATCGAATATAATGAGACTTTCTCTCCAGTTTCATCGAAGGACTCATTCAGAATAATTATGGCATTAGTGACATATTTTGATCTTGAGTTATATCAGATGGTTGTAAAGACTACGTTTCTAAATGGTGATATTGATGAAACAATTTATAGAGTGCGAGCAAAAAACTTTGTATTGGGAGATTCAAAGAATATGGTTTACAAATTAAAGAAATCCATCTATGGACTTAAGTAAACTTCTCGTCAATGGTATCACAAATTTCTTTAAGTTATTCTCTCATTTAGTTTTTTGATGAATGTGAATGATGATTGTATATACTATAAGTTTAGTGGGAGTAAGTATATTTTTTTGGTTTTTTATGTTGATGATATATAGATTTTTTGCACCAAACCAAGAGATTTTTATCAAAGAAATTTGAAATGAAAGATCTTGGAAATGCGTCTTTTGTATTAGGAATTTAAATACATTAGGATCGATGTATACTCGGATTATTACAAAAGACCTAGATAAAAAAGAACTTAAGAGATTTGACATGCAAGGTTGTAAACAAGGAGATACCCCTGTTTCTAAAAGTGACAAATTTAGTCTCAATCAATGCCCTAAAAATGACATAGAAGGATAGGAAATGCAAAAGATTCCTTATGCTTCAGCAGTGGGAAATCTTATGAATGCTCAAGTATGTATGCGTCCAGATATTCATATATTGTTGGAACATTGGGCATATATTTAAGTAATCTAGGATTGGATTATTGGAAAGCAGCCAAAAGAGTCATGAGGTATCTTCAGAGAATAAAACATTACATGCTTACATATCAGAAGTCTAATTAACTTGAGATCAATGGATATTCTGATTCTGATTTTACTATATGTCAAGAAAGTCGTCGATCTACTTTTGGCTATGTCTACCTGCTTGCTGGAGGAGCTATTTCTTGGACGAGTGCTAAGCAAACACTCATAGCTTTTTACACCATGGCAGCTAAATTCTTAGCTTGTTATAATGTAACACCCCAAATCCGGTTCACGCTCGTGAACCGAACCGGTATGTTACAGGCCCCGGTTAGGTCGGCTAACCCAAACCTAACTCATATGGATCCAATCTCGGTGTCTTAAGATGAAGATACAACTCGCAATGCATTGATGAATGCACAAACCCTAACATGGTACTACATGAATGACATGCAACTCAAGCACACACCAACACAATTGCGATCAAACTCAATGAAAATTCTAAAATAAAATGGACAGAATCTCCCCTAAAAGTGCAATTAGGGTCCACCTTGTCAAAACAATATATATACCAATATATATGCATATATCAACAATTTTAATCACACATAATCTAATATACCGTATATTCATTATAGAACTTGGTCCATACTTCTGCTGCACACTCTGATCACATCTCACCTCTTGTCATCATGTCTTAGCTTTTCATCATGTCATAACATCATCTCATTACATTTAATCATATCCTATCATGTCTTAGCATTTCACATCATTCACAATATAATAGCATCATAAATAAAGTATTAACCACTCTATCGACTGACATGTCTGCAAGCGACAATAGTGCTCCTCTGTCCAAGCTGGCTCCTCCAACTCGTGATTATTACCAACATATAATATAAAAACACATCAGTAACAAGTGTTACTGGTCCAGAAAATAAAATAACTATAACAAGCTGGCTATGAGAGCAAACTCTCATATGAAAGAAAACATCATATACTCCACGTGAACACTCTGAAGGGCACTACTGAGGAGCCACCGGGCTGCAGACCCGGTAGCATCCCAAACTTACTAATCTGCTGCTAATGCCGCTCTCGACATTTTCTTACTTCATTTTCTGGTCTCAAATCCTAAGCCCTCTCCTTACCTCCATATTTCTCCTGGTCTTGAGCACGAAGGCCGAGTACTCTCAGGCAATCGCCTTTAGTACCCTTTGAACCACAAGTTTGGACATGTGTTGTACTAAACAGTACCCGTAAACCTTCACGTTCTCCGGGTGTGAGGAACTCAAATGCGGAGTTGTCAAGATCACTTGGGAATGGAACAGTCTGCTCGCACTAATCCAAAGCCCACTTTGACTGTCACGGCATCCGCTCATGGTACGTGCAGTCGGTTTCTCCATCTCTCGTCTCACTGAAAACACGAAAACTACATATATATATGGCTGGAGAGGGATTATATAATAGGCCCGAAGGCAACTTGTGGTGGATCTTCTTTTCAAAATCATCTTCGAGGGATCTCATCCTTGAGGGGTTATTTATCCGAAAAACTGTTCGATTAAATGGCCCGAGTTAAGTGGGATCCGATAAAACGCCACTTAACCTGTCCTGCAGATAATAAAATAAACATACAATAGAAGAGCGTAAAATAGAGTCGAGTCCTAAACGGACCTGGTAGAAGCTCCAAGCGTGTCATCGCGCCTAGGCGGAGAGCTCCTACTTCATACCTACACATCAAAACTAAATACCAACGCCCACTAACTAAATGATGCATCAAACTCATTGAACATCACACACAATGTAATAATCATCCGTCATAATCAACAATCAATAATCATAAGTATGACAAATAATTCTAACTAATCCTATTAACACAAATTTTATTATATTTCCTAAGTTACGTTGTACTCGATTATCATGCTCAAATTTACTTTACTTCATTAGATCACTTAACTTACATTACCCGTTAACCACATCATACACATCTTTACTTCATTCATAGTCTGGCATTCATCATGACAACTACTCAATTCTAGCATGCTATGCTAACAATTATCATCAATTTTAAATAATTAAATCAGAGGTAATTATACCTCACGTCATCGGCAATCGGTGACGGCTAGGGTTCCGTCGCGCATCTAGTAGCTCAAATTCGGTGCTCATCAGTATCCGACGTTCGATCAGGATCGACTGGATGAACTCCTTGGAAAATCTGGCGAATTCCAGCGAATCCGATTTTTCGGCAAGTTCCGGTGGTTTTTCAGCAGGTTTCAGTGGTTTTTCGACAGCTTCCGGCAGTTTTCCGGCGACAACCACTGGCGGCATCTACTGGCTGGATAGGGGTCATATTGGGTACCATTGGAACTGGCTTGGTGATCCCAACGCATCTACGACGTCGACGTGGCCAGTGGAGGTGGCAGCTTGCCAGAAAATGGCAAAACAGAGCCGGCGGCGATGGGTGACTCGATCCGACCGGCTTGGGCGGTGATGGCCTCAGCTCCGGTCAGGGAAGGTCAATGGGTGGTCGAGGCTACAGCTAGATCGTGGTGGCAATGGTCACCTGCGGCGTGATCGGCGATGGAAGTGCAACGCAGGCGCAGCGATCCGGCATCGCGGCGGCCAAATGGTGGTCGAAACTGGTTGGGGAGGCACGACGACGCCGTGGGGGGCTAGTTGGCGACGATCGGCGGTAGACTGGCGTAGACAATGGCAGCGACAACAAGCAAAAGGGGTGGCGTTAGGGCAAGGGTTTGGGCGAGGAAGAAGAAACGGTCGGGGGTGTTTGGTGGCAAACTCGTAAATAAGACTTGACTCGCCTCTGGGTTTGGTCAAGAATAATAACTAAGTCGTATTAAATCCTAAATAAAATTGGGAAAAATCCCATAAAAATCAAACAAACACCACAACATTATAATGATATGCTCTATGACTACAACCCACCCAAACTGCCCGTAACGCATCCTAACGTGGTAAACAGCCTAAAACTAATTCTACGATCCACTATATATATATATATATATATATATATATATAATGACTGGCATACTCTCATATATTCTGATAACTCATTCTGTTCTGTTGTGTTCATGACGTTATCATCATATACTTGGGTACGCATGACCCTCATAGCTCATACACATGACTGGCGTCAACTCAGTATACGTGTTCTGAAACTGGCTTGAATCAAAATAACTGTCAAACCGACCGGTTCTGAATATAAAACCCTGACTCGAATCGTGGGTTTTACATATAAGGTATCCAATCATGGAATATGGTTACAAAACATAGGGCTGCACATTGTTGATAATATTGAAAGACCACTTAAGTTATTTTGTGACAATCAGTCTGCAGTATTATATTGAAATAACAACAGGAGCTCATCTAAATCAAAATATATAGAGATCAAGTTCCTTGTTGTGAAAGAAAGAGTTTAGAGTGGTAAGGTCTCTATAGAGCATATTGAGACAAACTCCATAGTTGCGGATCCGCTTAATAAAATTTTACCACCCAAGGTCTTTCATGAGCATGTTGCTCATCAGGGTTTTGTACATTTGATAATATATTACTTTAGTGGGAGTTTGTTTTGTTTTTATTTTATATGTAATGTAAATTGCAGTATTTGGTTTATGTTTCACTCTATTTTAGTATTCTCATAAAGTTGAAATAGTTGAAAATAGACATGTTTAGATCAAATTACATGTAATTTTCATTCTACTCATCCATACTTGATTTTTCATTTAATTATATTGATGTACATGACTATGGATAGATTTAGTTACGATATATGTAACAAAAATTGCCTTGATCCTATATTAACATTATTAATGGATGAGATTGTTATTTTTGGAATAATAATGTATGTTATTTTAGAGCTCATAAGGTTGTATAGTGATATACAATTATCTTTATATATATAGTCCAAGTTAGAGATTGTTGGATTTTAGACGTATATATACATGTATATATAATTGCATCATATGCTATTATTAAAGTTTGACCTAAATTAAATTGATATATTGAAGTTAAGATTAATAAGCCATTAATATTTAAAATAAGTATGGATAAATATGTGTAGATACCATTTTCGTAATCTCTAATTTTTGATGGGTTAAATTGGAATTATGAAATATAAGGATAAATACGGTTATAATAAGGATAAATACGATTATGGTTCCCAAATTCGCCCATAATTTTTCTTTTTGGTATCCCATCATCTAGAAACATTAGTTTTGGAGAACCGGTGGTGTATTTGGAAGATCAAAACCTAAAGAAGTTGTAACGACTCGCTCATTTCGAGCCACGAGCCAAGTATTACTATATAAAACTAAGTGTCTCATTAATTAATTTTCTTTAATTATCAAGATTTTAAACACCATGACATAAAATATAATATAATAAATGCTTGGAATCATTTAAGCCCTTGAACCAAGCCAAAAATCCCACTCCCATGCAAACAATCTAGAAAAAAATAGTCCAATAATAGAGTCCACCAACTGTCTCGACTCTACCCATCCTTCGATACTCATACCTGCCAAGGAAATTCTGCGTTAGTGATAAAAACACTAAGCCATATAATTACAAGAAACAATTAATATATTCCACAACATCATTAATTATCTCTTTTAGTGATTATGAGCCTATGTTGAGCTCTTAATATGCTGGGAGGGTGGCCGCCCATCCAGCTATAATCCCATGTATGCGTACACACGCTACGTGGCCCTTGGCCTATAGTTACCAATATTTTCCATTGACTTACCGTCTCGGTATCACAAGTGCATCATGAGCTGTCTTGTGCCACTGTGCCCTGTTACCCTTTTCATCATGGGGGCATGTATTTAAGGGTGCTGCCCCGTGTCAGGACTCCCTTATTGTAATTTTTAAGGGTGCTGCCCCATGTCGTGACTCTTACGTAATAATTTTTAAGGGTGCTACCCCATGTCAAAACTCCCTCATAGTAATTTTTAAAGATGTTGTCCCGTGTCGGGACTCTCGCATAGTAATTTTTAAGGGTGCTGCCCCATGTCGGGACTCCTACATAAGAATACATAACATTTCGAGTAATTATATGGACATGGTATTGTGATAATATAACACACGATGCTAAAGCCTTCCCTTTGTGAGTCAAATATGCTCACAAATTATCCAGAGGATATTTCATTTAACATCAATAGAACTCTCCTTTATTTAGAAGAATATGTGTGGAATTCAAGAAGTCACTATATTAAATTTTATTAATATGTGTGGAATTTAAGAAGTCAATATATTAAATTTTATAAAAAAGAACATAATCACTCTTAATTATATCAATTTGTGTGATAACAAAAAGTCAAAAAAATTGACTATTAAATTAATGCAAATTAGTCTAAATCCAAAAAATTTAACAAATAAAACTTATTTAAAACTATTGTACTGGTACTCTAAAGGTTATAATTGATAATTTATGATATTAATTTTTAATAATTAATTTAATTAAATATTATTTATTGTTCAATTTAAGATTTACAAAACCCTAAAAATAACCTATTATTTTTTGGGGGGTTTTATAGTCTCCCCAACTTGGAGGTTTTCGTGTTCGAAAATATAATAGGGCCATAAGGAGAAAAATCGGGGTTTTATAGAAGTCAAGAATCATTTTATTTTTATAGATTTAGGTACACTTCTATTATCAAATTCTATTTTCTTGATAATTTAATATGAAGAAGAACAAGAAGAATAAGGTTTTATTATGATGTTGTTTTTTTTGTATAATTTGGTTAAGATAAATATACAACAACTTTGTCCATTTGATTAACTTAAATATACAACAAGAATTGCCAAAAATATTGGGACTGGATGCTCAAGATGAAGGTGTTTGAGTAGAAGTGAGCACAAAAAAAAAAAGTGGAGCGAAGGCAAGGATAGGGGAAAGGACGTGAAAAAAGGGAGTTTGGGGTGGTGATGAGGATGAGAAAAAAAAAAAGAAGTAGAGCGAACAAGGTTGAAGGCGAGGACAAGGGGAAAAAAGGTAGTTTGGGCTGGGTATGAGGATGAAAAAAAGAAGGAAGAAGCGAGGTGAAAAGGAGTGCCGGTAACGTGGACGAATGAAAACGAATGAAAAAAAATACTGTAACGTCATGCTTTTAAAAATTTTTTTGAATAATATAACAAAATTAACCCAAAAGGTGCACAAAAAAATGTATACCAATATGTACTAAAAAGTGAACGCTAAGGTGGAAAGCGGCGAAAAATGATATTTAGTATATTATAATAGAGGGAATTCATCAGACGTCATTATTTAAATTTCCCATGTGCGTCCTGTCCCCACGTGCGTCGTTATATGGTGCACACAATACCTATTCACATGGAGGGATTGAACTAAGTGAAAAACAACCATAGTAAACGAGCGATTAAGTCTCTGGCCTAAAGCCAATTGAGCTGCTGTCAATATTGCTGCCTGTGATGACTTTGGTGGTGGGACCTGTTGCAAACGACAATGAGTGGCGTGGGCAAAATGTGGAGAGAAGCAACACAATAGCTGGAGGTGGTGATGCAATCTTCGCATAAATACCTCTGCTAGTGCCGATCGCATCTCCTCTAGAATTCATCATTTTGACTAATAATTACTTCAAATTAAAGAAGAATGAGGTGAGGAATGAAACAAATAGATAAAAATTTAGATGAAGAGAATTAGAAATCGAGAATGAGAATGAAGGAGAGATCACATGAGAAGAGAGAAAGAGGATTGGAGAAGGAAATCAATTTTTTTCATTCATGTCTTTTTTCCACTTACAACTTTCCCATTTTGTATTTTAATTCTAACATTCAAATCCGAATTGTTTAAATATCCCACCTAAAATCAAAATTTCCCAACAACTTCTTTTCTTCTCGCCAATTTTCCTAACAGTAAAAACTAATTTCATAATGGAAAAAATACAATAAAAGTATCAAAACTCATATTTTCTATTGTTCATATCATTTCCTTCCCTTCAAAATTTTCCCCGACAAAAAGAGCACGTTCCCAAGTCGCTGATGATGATGGAAGATCTGCCCAATGAACCAACTATTGTTCTACACCCTTGCACATTGTCAGAAATGACATAGATGAAATAGTAGGATACAATGAACCGAGTGAAGCAATGATCACTAGAAGAGCTACGCCGTATATATCTACTCTTCCCAATCTTTCTTTCAAGAGTAACACACAAAAAATATTACGAAGACGACAATCAGCCGATTGTTCTACCTTGTAAGCAACCTCTCCAATTCTTTCCAAGACCTTATATGGACCATAAAATCTAGCAGATAACTTGGTGTGGCAAAAAAGTTTCAAGAAATGTGCCTATAGGGATGGAATTTGACATACACTACATTACCGGGAGCAAATACCTTGTTTGTATGCTTTTTTTCATAGAATGGCTTCATCTTGTTTTGCGCCAATACAATATGAAATTCAAGGGAATGTATTATCTCTTCTCGAGATCTTAATACTTCTTCAACCTATGAGTTCTGAACTGTGCCTGGTATGTAATTTAACAAGTTAGGAGGAGGTCGGCCATGCTTCAAATGGTGTGCAATGAGTTGAACTATGCTAGCGTGTATTGTAACAATATTCAGCCCAAGATATCCATTTGCTCCACTCTTTAGGATGTTAACTGGCGAAGCGTCAAAGATACATTTGAAGCACCCTGTTAATGACTTCAGACTGGCCATCCGTCTGTGGATGGTAAGCAGAACTAAAATTGAATGATGACCCTTGTAGTTTGAACATTTCTCTCCAAAACCCCCACTAGTGAAAATAGGGTCTCTATCATAGACTATCTTCTCTAGAAGGCCACCAAGTTTAAACACCGAATTAAAGAAGATTTGAGCTACCACTTATGGAGTACATGCATGCTTCAAAGCATTAAAATTGGCATATTTTGATAATCAGTCAACAACTACAAGAATTGATGCCTATCCCTGTGAAGGTAGAAGACCATCAACTAAGTCCATAGAGATTTCTGAACAGTTGTTTAGAAGAATAGGAATGGGTCGGAGAATATTTGTAGGCGTTGTGTTGGAAGCCTTGTGTGCCTGTCAAACATCACATGAACAAATGATTTGTTGAAGGTAGTCTTTCATCCCTGGCCAATAGTAGACACTTCGTAATCTCTTAATTGCCTTTGGTATCCTTCATGAGTACTACTATGTAACTCATTGGCAATGATGCCAATCAAATCTAAATGCTTGGTAGGTATGTAACACACCAAATCCGATTCATGATTAGGAACCGAACTAGAATGTTACCGGTTCCAGTTGGGTCGGCTAACCAGAACCCGATTCGTGCGGATCTACTTTTGGTGTCTCAAGATGGAAGATGCTAATTTCTTTGCATGGATGAATGTACAAAAACCCTAACATGCTATTACATGGATGATATGACAAGTGGGTTACATACTAAAATAACTATGATAAAATCGATAAAATCCGTAAATTAAGACGGACAAAGTCTCCCCTAAAAGTTCAATTAAGGGTCACCCTGTTAAATCAACATGTATAAATATATATCACACATTGACATTCACACAAAATTCTAATCTACTGTATAAGTTATTTTGAATCTTGGGTCTCAACCCATTTGTGCATTCTATTTACTTTTTGTATCCATTTCTGGGCCTTAATTGTTGCACATGTTCAATATCTAAAAATATTTACTAGAAACATATGTATTCAAATGTCATAATTAGAAATTCTGCTACTGAAACAAATATCATATCACATAAATCATACTTTGTATTACATCACGTCATTCTCAATATAATGCCAACATCAACAAAACATTAACATTCTATCATCCGAGATGTGTGTGTGCAAGAGACATCACTACTCCTCTGTCCAGGCTAGCACATCCATCTCATGTTCATCACCTATATATATTATAAAAACATGTTAGTAACTAGTGTTACAGGTCCAAAAATACAACTACATAACAAACTGGCAAATGGGAGCAAACTCTCATATGAAGAAAAACATTCGTATACTTCACCAAAACTCTCTAAAGGGCACGTACTAAAGAGCTACCAGGCTACAGACCCAGTAGCATCCCAAACAGACTGCTTTGCTCATATAGATGCCTCTCTCGGCATTTTCTCATTTCATTTTCTGGTCCATCAGGATTACTAGTATATCCTAAGCCCTCTCCTTTCCTCTATAATTCTCCTAGCCTTGAGCACGAAGATCGAGTACTCTCAAGCAGTTGCTTGTAGCAACCTTTGAACCACAAGTCTGGATATGCGCTGTACTAAATAATACCCGAAAACCTCTACATTCTCTTGGTGTGAGGAACTCAAATGTAGAGTTGTTGGGATCCCTCGGGAATGGAACAACCCACTTACTAATCCAGAGCTCACTTTGACTAGCACGAGCACCCGCTCATGGTACGTTCGAGTTGGTCTTTCCATCTCTCGTCTCATTGAAATGTGATAAAATTATATATATAGGCCTGGTTGATTAAATGACCTGGTTAAGTGTGATCCAATAAAATGCTACTTAATCATCCTGCAAGTAATAAAACAATACAGAATAGAATAGAGAGCAAAATAGGAAATGAGTCCTAAAGCAACATGGTAGAAGCTCCAATAGTGTTCATGCAGCCTAGGTGGTGAGCTCATATTCTATACCTACACATCAAATTTAGAAGCTAACGCCTGCTAACTGAATGATGCATCAAACATCTTATAGCATATACACACCACATCGTACATCAATCATACATAGGTTTTCCTAGGCTACGTTGTATTAGATTACGATAATTATTTAGTTTACATAATTAGTTCCTTAACACTTGTTTTAATACACTTCAATCAAGAAAATTTCATATTTTTATTTATAATAAAATAGCAAACCCATCAATTCATTAATCCTATCATGTTGTGCTAATAATTATCACCCTTAATAAATTAAGTCATAGTTAATTATACCTCGCGTCGTCGGTAATCAATGACAGCTAGGGTTAGTCATATGCCTCGGAGCTCAATAGTGTCAGAAGTTCAATCAGATTCGACAGGATGAGTTTGACTGGGATGGGCAACATTGGGCTCTACTCCGGTCGGGAAAGGTCGTGGGAGGGTCGGCGACATTGAGGTGCGATCACTGGCGGCGTCAACAATAGGTAAAGGGGTGGCGTCGAGGGTTTGGTATATATAAGGTGTCTGGGGGAGAAGACGAGTGGTCAGGGAGGAAAACGAGTAGTCGGGGGGAGAAAACGAGTGGTCGAGGTGGAAAATGAGTGGTCGGGGGAAGAAAACGAGTGGTCGGAGGAGAAGGTTGGGGGTTATCTCATAAATAAAACTTGACTCGACTTTGACTCGAGTCAAAAATAATAACAAACTCGTAATAATTCTTAAAAAATCCAGAAAAATATAGAAAAATCCTATAAAATATAATACACACTATAACATCGCAATGACATGCTCTAAAACTAATAACCCACCCAAACTACCCATAACGCTTTATAATGTAGTATTTGACAAAAAAAATTTATGATCTAATAATAAAATAAATAAAGAAAATCTAAGCGTATTTTCATATATTCTGATAACTCATTACATTGCTATCTCCCTGACATTATCATCATATTCATGGGCACACATGACTCTCATGGTTCGGAACACATGACTAGTGTAACTCCTCGATTTCAGTTCACCTAAAACTCGAATCAGAAATATTATGATCGAGTTAAGTCATGTTTAAAGTTATTGGTCTGTACAACTCAATCGATGAAATAGATCAAAACAACCCTCTTGGTGTCATGAGAATGGAAGATATTATTAAGTAGGCATTAAAACACATAAAATATAAGTAAAAGTAAAAAAAGAAATGAATGCACTTAGCTCAAGTAGTGTGTACCATTTATTTGTCCTTCAAGTGAAGTCAATTAAGGATTTGCGAGACCTACATATATTATATGAAAAACGTCAATAACGAATGTTACTGGTCCAAAAAATAACTAATACAAACAAGCAAATTTGTATTCCATTACCCATGAAAACTTTTGAAACTTCAAGATTGCCTCACACTAGGTGGTAAGCAAACATACTTAAGCAAGTGCCGACTCATATGCAAGACTCATAATCATATTCATACATACAATGCTTATGCCCTCACATCTTCCATGTTACCTGTCATGGTACTCGAGTGGCAAAAGGAACACTTAATTTAGTGCCACAAATTCTGAAAATGTGCTGTATTACACAGTACCCTCATACATAGCACTACCTCAGTGTTTAAAGAAGTACTAGTGCGGTCCATGCATATCTCCGTACCACTCATTCTCTTATTCGTGAAATCCGTAAAAAAACACGTACTTATATAGTAGGTTTAGGGAAGAGGCTTGTATCATACATTTCTTGAGCTTTAGTTCAAAAATCGACAAGGGTCTCATCCTCGTAGTTTTATTAAACATGTGTAGAAAACACGGCTAAATGGATCGATATCAGAGGGATGCTATAAAATGCCGCCGATGCCGTCTTATATATAAAACATGATTAAACCAACATTGATACCCACTGCTAAGTAAAATACTATATCTCTATATAATGCATATTTGTGGTGTGTGTTCTCATATCATCAATACATCCTAATAAAGAATACAGTGCTGACAAGCCTACAACTAAACACCTAGCATACAAATCGAGACATAATAATAGTAAATAGCAAATAAATACACTCATAGATAATTAGGCAAATAATAAATACATGAACATAAATAATACTCCATTTATAAAATAATAATATAATTATACTATATAAATACATTGCTAAACACGATTAACTATGATATATACTGGTGTTAATAAGGATATAAATATTTAAATGAACAACCAAATTATTAATTAAATAAGTCATAGATAAATAAATAAATGACTAATATTAATTAATCATGAGGAATAATAATATAAATATCAAATATACGAGTATACGACTAAATACGTATAAATAATAGCACAAGTAAGAAGATAATTAATAATCAATCAATTAACTAAATAAAATAAGATAAACATGAACAAAAATAATATCTATGAATAAATACATTATTAGTTTTAATAATTAGTCACATAATCATTCATCATAGTTAACAAATATATAAATAACAAGAAATGAATAATTATGAATAAATAAATAAATAAATAAAATAATTAATAAATAAAGAAAATACTCATACATCAAAACATGCTAAACGATATGAATGTGCATATGAACTAATGTAGGGGTTCTCAAATTACCAAAAACGGTCGAGAAATAGCCGAAAACGGGCTAAACCAGACTGAGTTGGGCCAAATCAACTTGATTTGGGTTAAAAAACTGCTGGATTGGGTTCCTTGGGCTGGTTTGGACTGATGGACATGGACACGGGTTTTGCCTGGCAGACTTGGACACAACCAGGTGGACGCGACGTGGGCAGGTGGACGCGGACACGGGCAAATGGGCCATAAGGGGCGGCCATTGCCTGTCGCCAGAAAGCACCGATGGCGGCGCTGGTGGTGTCGCCGCCAATTGGGATTGATGGCCCATGCGATGAGGAGCATGTTGGTAGTGGTGCTCGGTGGAGTTTGGCCACTAGTTGGCCGGAAAATAGCTGGGAAAGGGGCGGGATCGCCATGTGGTCATAAGTGGTATGAATGGAAAGCCTGCCGCGAGGCGGTCATAGGGGTGCTGGTCAAGTGGCCAAGGGCGAGGTGGAGACTTGTCGGCAGTGAGCTAAAGTGGCAGCACTGCTATGGGTGTAAAGTTATAAAAATGTGGGAAGGTCGTTGAACATAAAAGGGAGAATGCTAGGGTTGATGTGGATGGCTCATATATTGCCATGTGGCACGATTTGAAATTTGACAACTCGTGGTCTAATAGGACCCACCTATGTTTATATGCAATATACATATGGACGAAAAGCTCGAATCGAGACTGTCCAAAGTTAAATCTGACTCAAGTCATAAAATCGACTCTAAAGGCGAGAATCGAGGCAAGAAGGTTAAATGGGCCTTGAACCCTGAACTAAATTAAGTTGGACCCCCAAGGGCACAATCGAGTGATCCAAATTTCCTATGCTACATACGAATAAAATACCCAAAAATCCCAAATGGCTGCTAAATGCTGCAATGACCTAGATCTAGGCCAAAAATCCTGTCTAACCCATAAAAATTATATGTATACCTTGTGAAAACATTGATACCTCATCTTCTACCTAACTGAAACTATCATATGTATGTTGGGCATATTCAGCCTCCATAACATGCTCATATGGCCATCTGGGAGTCATACTTATATCCTTAAAATTATTCTGGCTCGAGCTCTCTCTAAACGACTCGAGACTGGTCCAAACCGGGCAAACTACAACCGGGTAAAACCCTTACCCGAAATTGTTTACAACCGCCCTAGGCTCGGTACACGTGTTCTGAAATTGACTAACTGAAAATAATGGTCCAACTGACAGGTTTATGTTATAAAACCCTAACTCAAGTCATGGGTTTCATAAGGTAGATTCTATTTTTGAAGTAGACTAGACCTCCCTGAAAAGTCCATCTAGAAGGGAGTATTTTGGACTCTATCTGATTGATAATGTCCTGCATGGTTGGATCAATTGCAACCGCATATTGAATAGGTTCCACCCAAGTAGGTAAGGGTGTTGCATAGCCTTCAGCTGTTGGTTAATGTATTCGGGAATGGGCATCGATAGCTGAGTTTTCAATTCCCTTTTTGTATTCTGTAACGACCCAGCCCAAAGTGCAACATAATGGGCTAAGTCATTTCTTTAAAATTGGTACCCCGAAAGTTAAAGATCTATAGTCCATTCCCACTTATAAACAGGATCTTCTCCCAGTAGGTATTAGATGTGGGACTAAGTTGAGGGATCTCACAGTCCACCCACCTTAGGAAATTTCGTCCCCGAAATGCCTATTCTTGGCCCGTTGCTAGCCCCAACCCACGTCCTTTCTGGCCCGTGACTGGCAGCCTAGTAAACGTTTCTAGTCTTGACCCGTTGCTAACCCCAGCCCACGACCTTTTTGGCCCGTGACGGGTAGCCTAGCCAACGTCCCTAGTCCATCCCACCATCTAACATGGAACCAGGTCGGCTCTGATACCATTTGTGACGACCCAGCCCAAAGTGCAACGTAATGGGCTAAGTCATTTCTTTAAAATGGGTACCCCAGAAGTTAAAGATCTCTAGTCCATTCCCACTTATAAACAAGATCTTCTCCCAGTAGGTATTAGATGTGGGACTAAGTTGAGGGATCTCATAATATTGTGAGATCCCTCAACTTAGTCTCACATCTAATACCTATTGGGAGAAGATCCTGTTTATAAGTGGGAATGGACTATAGATCTTTAACTTTCGGGGTACCCATTTTAAAGAAATGACTTGGCCCATTACGTTGTACTTTGGGCTGGATTGTTACAAATGGTATCAGAGCCGACCTAGTTCCGTGTTAGATGGTGGGATGGACTAGAGACGTTGGCTAGGCTGCCGGTCACAGGCCAAAAAGGTCGTGGGCTGGGGTTAGCAACGGGCCAAAACTAGAAACATTAGCTAGGCTGCCGGTCACGAGCCAGAAAGGACGTGGGTTGGGGCTAGCAACGGGCCAAGAATAGGCATTTCGGGGACGAAATTTCCCAAGGTGGGTGGATTGTGAGATCCCTCAACTTAGTCCCACATCTAATACCTACTGGGAGAAGATCCTGTTTCTAAGTGGGAATGGACTATAGATCTTTAACTTCCGGGGTACCCATTTTAAAGAAATGACTTAGCCCATTACGTTGCACTTTGGGCTGGGTCGTTACAAATGGTATCAGAGCTGACCTGGTTCCGTGTTAGATGGTGGGATGGACTAGGGATGTTGGCTAGGTTGCCGGTCATGGGCCAAAAAAGGTCACGGGCTGGGGATAGCAACGGGCCAAGACTAGAAACGTTGGCTAGGCTGCCGGTCACGGGCCAGAAAGGATGTGTGTTGGGGCTAGCAACGGGCCAAGAATAGGCATTTCGGGGATGAAATTTCCTAAGGTGGGTGGATTGTGAGATCCTTCAACTTAGTCCCACATCTAATACCTACCGGGAGAAGATCCTGTTTATAAGTGGGAATGGACTAGAGATCTTTAACTTCCGGGGTACCCATTTTAAAGAAATGACTTAGCCCATTACGTTGCACTTTGGGCTGGGTCGTTACAAATGGTATCAGAGCCGACCTGGTTCCGTGTTAGATGGTGGGATGGACTAAGGACGTTGGCTAGGCTGCCGGTCACGGGCCAAAAAAAGGTCGTGGGCTGGGGTTAGCAACGGGCCAAAACTAGAAACGTTGGCTAGGCTGCTGGTCACGGGCCAGAAAGGACGTGGGCTGGGGCTAGCAACGGGCCAAGAATAGGCATTTCAGGGACGAAATTTCCTAAGGTGGGTGGATTGTGAGATCCCTCAACTTAGTCTCACATCTAATACCTACTGGGAGAAGATCCTGTTTATAAGTGGGAATGGACTATAGATCTTTAACTTTCGGGGTACCCATTTTAAAGAAATGACTTGGCCCATTACGTTGCACTTTGGGCTAGGTCGTTACATATTCTATTGTGAAGTCAAACCCCATCAATTTATTCAATCATCTTTGTTGGGGAAGAGTTACAGTTTTTTGTTGTCAAAGATATTACAAGCTAGAATGATTAGTGCACACAACGAAGGGGTTCCACCACTTTTTCTCAGACACTACTAAGGCCAATAATTCCTTTTGGTAAGTTGACAACAGATGATTTTTTCGATGAAGAGGTTCGCGGAAATAAGCTACTGGCTGACCCTTAGTACAGCTCCTAGTCCATTTGTAGATGCATCACATTCCGCTGCCACCCCGCCGCCTATCGACACTTCATACCTCGCTATTCCACCTCGAGAGCCCCCAGCTGTCACCCAGCCTCCTCGATGTGATGAAGCTGCCGCTATCGTGCCGTGCACCCATCACAGATCCCGCCATCGGTGACCATTGCCACTGCCATCCAATCGCCGCCTTGACGTCACCGACCCTCCCACGACCTTCCCCAGTCGGCACAGAGTCCAGCGCCACCCATCTCAGCTGGATCTCATCACCCTACCATCAACCGCCCCTGATTTGCCTTTTTCGGCGGGCCACTACCTTCGTCGACCATGTTGACGTCATGGATGTGTTGAGCTTGCCGAGCCGGCGCTAACACTACCCCATACCACCACCATCCCGTCGGTAGCCTTTGTTGGCAACAACCATAAGAAAATTGCCAGAATACCGCTAGAAACTGCCGAAAAATTGGATTCGCTAGAATTCACTGGATCTTCCCCTGAACTCATCCCGTTGAACCCAATCAAACTTCGGACGCAGTTAAGCGCTGAATTCGATCTTTGAGACATACAACGAAACCCTAGCCTTCGCCGATTACCGACGATGCGAGGTATAATTTCCTCCGATTTAATTATTTAAAATTGATGATTGTTAGCACAACATGCTAGGATTGATGAGTTGACAAGCTAGATATTTTTATTGTAAATAAAAATAAAATATGAATTGTCTGATTGAAGTGTATTAAAATGGATGCTAAAGAACTAATAAGGTAAATTAAGTAATAATTGTAATCTATTGCAATGTAGTGTAGGAAAACTTATGTGTGATTGATGTATGATGTGGTGACTATGCTATAGGATGTTTGATGCTTCATTCAGTTAGCCGGCATCAGCTTTTAGTTTGATGTATAGGTATCGAGTAGGAGCTCGCCGCCTAGGCGCATGGACATGATTGGAGCTTCTACTAAGTCCGTTTAGGACTCCATCCCAATTTATTGTCTCATTCTATCGTGATTTGTTTTAACAGGTAAGTGGACATGTCGAGTGGTGGATTTATCATATCCCTTTCTACACGGGTCATTTAACCAATTGTATATCCGAATTAATAACCCTTGAGGATGAGATCCCTTGAGTTTGTTTTCGAAACTCAAATCCAGCTCACGATGCCTTTAGGTCTAATATATGGAAATCTCTACCCAGATCTATGTATTATAGTTTTTCACATTTTCAGTAAGATGTATGACTAGGGAAAACGACAACCACGTTTTGTGATAGGGCGTGTGTTTGTCAAAGCAAGCTCTAGAATTAGGGAGCGTCCACTCCATTTTCGAGGGATCCTGATAACTCCACCTTTGAGTTCCTCAATCCCAGAGAAGTGTGGAGGTTTACGAGTACTACTGTCTAGCGCATGTCTAGACTTGTGGCATAAAAGGGTACTGAAGGTGCATGCCTGAAAGTATTCGGCCTCTGTACTCAAGACCAAGAGTAATACGAAGGACGTAGAGGGTTGGAAGGAAAGAGAATGATTTTCCCACCCAAAGGGATAGTTATAATGGCCAAGAAAAGAGAATGATATGGAAAGGGGACGTTGTCGCTTGAGGTCAACGGCTCCCATTATTGCCTTTATGAGAGTTCTTGAGGAAGATTAATGAAGTTTTTATTCAATAGGAGGCTCTTGTGTTAGTTCATTTTTTGTTATTTTTGGACTGGTAACAATCATTACTGACATTTTTTATTATATATGTAGGTGAGAATCTCGAGGAATGAGCACCGTCGGGATTGCGGAGTAGCAGCAATGAAATCAAGCACACATGTACCTGCCTACTGTAATTGGTGCTGTATTGAATTGTGGATGATGAATTTGAATGATATTTTGTAAGCTGCTAAAGATATTTTGTATGTGAATGTAAATGGAAAGTGGAAATTGAATAGGGTGAGCTACAGAGTGAAGGTAACTAAAATGTGAAATTCATGCTATGTTTAGACTGTGTTTTCAATTTATTGATATAAATATATATCATTTATTGTGAACAGGGTGGCCTCTATTGTACTTTTAGGGGACACTCTGTCCGTTTCATTTTTAAAAATAGATATTTCTTTTGAACTTTTTGTTTGCTTGGTTTGTTTGTTTACTTGTTTGTATATCATAGCATGCATGTAGGACAACGTTAGAACCCAAGCATCGCATTCATGCTTTGCATACTACATCACCATCTTGATATGCTGAGGGTTGATCCGAGTCGGCCTAACCGAATCCAGTAGATTAGCAAACGGTTCGGCCTCAAGTAACATTTTTGGGTTGGTTCAGGAGTGAACCGAAACAGGGTGTTACATTGTTCCCGGCTTTTTTATGTTTGGTTTGGTCAAGTCGGGTGTAGATGGATGTTAGGACTTTGTCCTCCACGTGTTTTGGTTGTTCGTTGTGTGTTTGGAATCCTTTCAGACCATCCTAGCTATGTGGGACCTGCAACACTGTTCCCCCGGCCACTTTAGGGTGAAAATCATAAGTTGTTGGGTTTTGGGCCAACCCACACCTCATTAAATATGACACCCATGCCTTATTAGGTGTGACACCTTACCTATGACATCGCCAAGCCAACCACCTTACTTTTTTATAAAACCCCTTCCTCACCTTTCTACCCTTTCACTCCTTCCCCTTCACCTCCAACGACTCTCCTTCCCGCCCTTTGGCTTCCATCCTCTTCCTTGGAGCTCCAAGCACCCTTCTAAGCCTTTCTAGCCTTATACAATGCTAGGTTTTGGTGTTGGGAACCTCAAGAGACCTCCCCTAGCCATGTTTGAGGTAAAGTTCTCACCTTTACCAATTTTGCTTGTTGTATGCATGTTGTTGTGCTTAGATTTGTTCTTGTAGGTACTTTTACCATATATTTCTTATGTATTCCTAGTTGTTAAGGGTGCATAAAGCTTAAAATCATCATTTTTACAACGTTGGATAAACAGATATGCATTTTTAATCTGTTGTCATCATGATCTTCAACTATTTAATTTTAAAATTCATATCTCATGTTCTGGTCATCATTTTTGCATGATGTTTGCATGTATGTGCTAATATTGAGTTGTAACACCCTGATTTCAGTTCACCTAAGAACCAAATTAGATATGTTACGATCAAGTCGAGTCATGTTTAGAGTTGTTTGTCGGTAAGACTCGATCGATACAATAGATTAAAACAACCTTCTTGGTGTCATGAGCATAGAAGACATTGTTAAATACACGTCAAAACACATCAAATATAAGTAAAAGTAAGAAAAGAAATAAATGCGTTGAGTTCAAGTGTATATAGCATTTTTATGTCCTTCCACCAAAGTCGACTCAAGATTTACAAGACCTATATATATTATATGAAAAATGCCAGTAACGAGTGATACTGGTCCGAAAAATAACTAATACAATTTGGCAAATTGGTATTCCATTACCCATGTACTACCTCAGTTAAGCTACATACAATGCTTACACCCTCACATCGTCCATATTTTACCCGCCATGGTACTCGAGTGGCCAAAGGAACAATTAAATTAGTGTCACAAAATCCAGAAATGTGGTTTGTTAGCAATACACTCATACACCTCACTACCATTGGGTTTGAAGGAGTATTTGTGTGGCACATACATATCTCCATACCGCTCACTCTCTTATTCATGAAATCCGTTAAAATACACGTACTTATATAATAGGTTTAGGAAAGAGGCTTATATCATATATTTCTGGAGCTTTGGTTCAAAAACTAACAAGGGATCCCATCCTTGTAGTTTTATTAAACATGTGTAGAAAACACAGTTAAAAATCCCGACATCAGAGGGATTCGATAAAATACCGCTGGTGTCGTCTTACGTCTAAAACACTGTTAAACTCGACACACAAGGAGTCAAGCATAGGGGGAGTGTCTTACGGACATGTGGTCCAAGTTCCAAGTACATCAACACATCTACAACGAGCTCAAACTCTGTAACCTATATCGAAACCCACTGCTAAGTTAAATACTAACATTTCTGTATGATGCATGCTCGTAGTGTGTGCTCATAACATCAATACATTCTTATAAAGAAAACAGTACTAACAAGCCTACAACTAAACACCAGCATGCAAATTGAGACATAATTATAATAAATAAAAAATAAATAAATACACTAATAGATAATTAGGTAAATAATAAATCCATGAATATAAATAATACTCCAATCAGAAAATAATAATTTAATTTTACTATATAATTACTCTACTAAACACGAGTAAATATTATATATACTTCAGTTAGTAAACATATCAATAATTAAATAAAAAACCAAATAATTAATTAAATAAATCATAGATAAATAATAAATAAATGGCTAATATTAATTTATCATGAAGAATGATAATATAATATCAAATATACGAGCATATGACTAAATACGTATAGATAACAACATAAGTATGAAAATAATTAATAATCAACCAATTAATTAAACAAAATACTATAAACATGAATAAAAATAATATCTATGAATAAATACATTATCAGTAATAATAATTAGTCAAATAATCATTCATCATACTCAACAAATATATACATAACAAGAAATGAGTAATCATGAATAAACAAATAAATAAAATAATTAATAAAGAAAGAAAAATACTTGTAAAATCCAAACATGCTAAACAATATGAATATGAATCTAAACTAATGTATGGGTTCTCGAATTACCAAAAAGGTCGAGAAACGATTGAAAATAGGCTGAACCAAACCAAACTGAGCTAAACCACAGAATTGGCTGAATCAACCCGGTCTGGGTTAACTGAAAAATGGGTTAGGTTGACTGGGCAAATATGAACTAGGTTGGTGGACTCGAAAATGGGTTGGCAGGGTGGTGAACAAGATTAGGCAAGCGGATGCAGTTGCGTGCAGGCGGACCGCAAACTGGGCAAACTGGCCGAACATGTGCCCGGTGCCTGTCGCCGGAAAAAGGCCGACGACAGCGTGGCTGGGATTGGCTCTAGTCGGGATCGACAGCACATGTGATGAAGAGCATGGTGGTGGTGGCAATCAGCGGAAGCCGGCCGGTGGTTGGCTGGAAATCGGCAAGAAAGGGGAGGTATCACCACTGAGTGCGGTGACATCGCCGGAGGTGAACGTGGCTACGGCAGTGGTCGTGGGTGGTCTGAAAATAGAGATCTTGATGAGGGGAAACTGTCAGGGTGGTCGGAACGGCGGGTGGTGGCTTGCGATGATGAACATTGATAAAAACTTGGTTGCCAATGGCAATTATGGTGGCGTTGTTGGTGGTGGTGGGTAGGGATTGATAGCCAGACGCGAGGTGGCCACGACCATACCAATCTAGTGGCTAGAGGAGGGTCGGGGTCTTGCTAGTGGCGAGCCAAAGTGGTGGCAGCGCTAAAGTGAAAACGTCCAATATTTGAGGGAACGCCCCTTAAAATCAAAACGAGAATGTTAGGGTTGATGTGGAGTGCTCAGATCTTGCAATGTGGAACGATCTAAACACCTAACAACTCGTGGTCTAGTGGGACCCACCAATGGGTATATGCAACATACATATGGATGGAAAGCTCGGATCTAGACCGTCCAAAGTGAAAATTTACTCGAGTCCTAAAAGTGACCCTATAGGCAGGAATCGAGGTAAAAATGCTTAATGACCTCAAAACGGTGAATTCAATTGGGTAAAAAAATATGCTACTCAATCAAGTTAGGCCCACAGGGGCACAATCTAGTTATCCAAAATTTATAAGATGCATGCAAATAAGATACCTTGAAAATCCCAAACAGATACTAAATGTTGTAATGGCCTAGATCTAGGCCCAAACCCCAGACTAACTCATACATATCATTTGTATACCTTGTGTATACATTAATAACTCATGTTCTGCTATATCTGTAATGACCCGCCCGAACCAGAACGAGTGTTACTTAAAAATATAGTTAATGTAAATGTAACCTTCCAGAACATGAATTTAAATACAGCAAATAGTCTTGCAACATATAATATAAATCATAATAATAAATCATGTTCTATAAAATTTACAATAACCGTCCCACAGTCTCGGACTGTTTCCCACAGCCACATTTATAACACAAGAGAATAATAAGGAAGTCCAACTTTATTATCGATTCACCATACTTGGGTTGGTAAAAGAACCACCAATTACACTTCTGTTCTTTAGTCCCAAAGCTGCTCACCTACAGAGGCAATTCCGCGTTACTGATAAAACCATTAAGCCGCATAATTAAATGAAACAAGTCAATATAATCCCTATTATCATTTCACTCGTTATTATTATTATTATTACACAAGTAAAGAGTAATTATCCCTCAGGTCATTCTGAGATTAGTAACTTGTCTCTTAGGTCATTCTGAGATTAGTAAAAATCGACTCCCAGCTCATTCTGAGATTAGAAAACGTCTCCCAGCTCAATCTGAGATTAGGTGGTCTCCCAATTCATTTGAGATTAGTCATGGTCTCTCAGTTCATTCTGAGATTACAAATCGTCTCCCAGCTTGTTCTGAGATTAGGTGGTCTCCCAATTCATTTTGAGATTAGTCATGGTCCCCCAATTCATTTTGAGGTTAGTCATGGTCTCCCAGTTCATTCTGAGATTAGAACATTGTCTCCCAGCTCATTCTGAGATTAGGTGGTCTCCCAATTCATTTTGAGATTAGTCATGGTTTCCTAGTTCATTCTAAGATTAGAAATTTGTCTCCCAGCTCATTCTGAGATTAGGTGGGGATGAAGTGAGCTACCTTAGTTAGTCGGTCCACAACTACCCTTATGGAGTCATGCTTCTTTTGAGTTCTTGGGAGCTTTGAAATAAAATCACATGTGACACACTCCCTTTTCCATATTGGTATTTCTAAAGGTTGCAATATGCCTCTAGGTAGTTGATGTTGGGCTTTGATCTGTTGGCAAGTCTGACACTTAGAGACAAAATCCACAACATCCCTCTTCATCCTAATCCACCAGTAGGTTCGCTTTAAATCCTGATACATTTTAGTAACTCCAGGGTGTATCGAGAACTTTGAGCAATGAGCCATTATCCTTGGGTACACATAACCTTCCTCTAAATCTGATCACACTATTTGAATCAACTACAATATCAGAAATCTTGTCCAACATTTTATTCGGATCCTCATCACCTATTTGTGCTAGCTTAACAAGATTAACTAAATCATTGGAAAGAATCAAATTTGCCAGTAAGCCTGTTAGTTGTTCCACCGGGTTGATAGCTACCACTTCTACTGACATGGCCTAAAGTCTAGCTAGCTATTGACTTTTGTCCACTTTGCCCTTCCGGCTCAACGCCTCAGCTACCACATTTGCTTTCCCTGGATGGTATAAGATTTGGAAGTCGTAGTCCTTCAAATATTCTATCCACCGCCTCTGTCTAAGGTTAAAGTCATTTTGGGTGAAGATATGCTTCAAACTCTTGTGGTGAGTGAAGACTTCAAACCGGGCTCTATACAAGTAGTGTCTCCAAATCTTCAGGGCAAAAACCATTGTTGCCAGATCCAAGTCATGGGTTGCATAATTTTGCTCATGAATCTTCAATTGACGAGAGGCATAGGCCACCACCTTACCTTCTTGGATAAGGACGCATCCTAAACCCAACCGAGATGCATCATGGAAGACTATGAATCCTTCATTACCATTTGGTAGTGTCAAGACTGGTGCTTTAGAAATTGGTGTCACTCCAGGTGCTAGGTCAATGGCAAACTCCACTGCCCGCTTAGGGTAACCCTGGAAGTTCGTCTGGGAATACACATATTCTCGGACTAAATCCTCCCCCTAAACCAAATTGGCGAACACCAGTGCTTTCTTCTGGACAACGGGCTCTGGAAAATATTGTCCATTGAAAGCTGCCAAAAATTCCGCCCACGCAATGGAGGAAATCTCACATCGATGGAAAGTGGTTTTCTCCATGGATTTCCACATGTTAGTTGCTTCCTCTTGAAGCATGCATGTTGCCAATCTGACTTGATGGTGGTGGGGCACAGACAGAGCTCTAAACGCTTTTTTGATAATGTCAATCCAGCTCTTCGCCTTCATTGGATCGATCCCTCCAATAACTACCTCAGCTCCATTGTTTCTAAATTTCTCCACAGTGTAGCGGTCACTATCATCAACCACTGGCGGCACCACTTGTCGGACTACCGGTGGCAGTGGGTTTGGATGCTCCCCTTGGTCGCCTTGGTCTGGAAACCCTGCCCACCCTTGGGCACTCCCCTGACCACCATCTAGGGTGATTCTGGGACCCGCTACTGAGTCTGAGGCTCCATGCCCTACTACCACTCCCAGTAACCGCTGAACAATATTCTGAACCACAGAATTTGTATTTTCAGAAGCCTGCGCCAGCCCCTGTATGGCCGTCAGGATCTGAGCTAATACATTCTCGGTGTTTGCATTTGGTGGAGTAGCTTGGTTTGACTAGCTATGAGTGCCTGCAATATAAAACGTCGAACCTTCATGGTTCATTAGTTTGATTTTTTTTTCAGTTATGACTTAGGTTTATTAGAGAATACATTTGTTAATTAATAAGACAACACAGTGGGAAACGATAATTATTGGACTTTTCAACAAGGTACTTGAGTCATAAAATGTGAGCTTGAGGGAAACCAGGCTCTGATACCACCTGTAACGACCCACCCGAACCAGACCGGGTATTACTTAAAAATATAGTTAATGTAAATGTAACCTTCCAGAACATGAATTTAAATACAGCAAATAGTCTTGCAACATATAATATAAATCATAATAATAAATCATGTTCTATAAAATTTAAAATAACTGTCCCACAGTCTCGGACTGTTTCCCCAGCCACATTTATAACACAAGAGAATAATAAGGAAGTCCAACTTTATTATCGATTCACCATACCTGGGTTGGTAAAAGAACCACCAACCACACTTCTATTCTTTAGTCCCAAAGCTGCTCACCTGCGGAGGCAATTCTGCGTTAGTGATAAAACCACTAAGCCACATAATTAAATGAAACAAGTCAATGTAATCACTATTATCATTTCACTCGTTATTATTATTATTATTACACAAGTAAAGAGTAATTATCCCTCAGGTCATTCTGAGATTAGTAACTTGTCTCTCACGTCATTCTGAGATTAGTAAAAGTCGACTCCCAGCTCATTCTAAGATTAGAAAACATCTCCCGGCTCATTCTAAGATTAGGTGGTCTCCCAATTCATTTTGAGATTAGTCATGGTCTCCCAGTTCATTCTGAGATTAGAAATCGTCTCCCAGCTCATTTTGAGATTAGGTGGTCTCCCAATTCATTTTGAGATTAGTCATTGTCCCCCAATTCATTTTGAAGTTAGTCATGGTCTCCCAGTTCATTATGAGATTAGAACATTGTCTCCTAGCTCATTCTGAGATTAGGTGGTCTCCAAATTTATTTTGAGATTAGTCATGGTCTCCCAGTTCATTCTGAGATTAGAAAATTGTCTCCCAACTCATTTTGAGATTAGGTGGTCGCCCAATTCATTTTGAGGTTAGTCATGGTCTCCCAGTTCATTCTGAGATTAGAAATTGTCTCCCAACTCATTATGAGATTAGGTGGTCCCGCAATTCATTTTGAGGTTAGTCATGGTCTCCCAGTTCATTCTGAGATTAGAAAATTGTCTCCCAGCTCATTCTGAGATTAGGTACCCACAAAGGCTACCAGTTTTGAAAAAAAAACACAATTTCATATAATTATACCAATTTGAGAAAATACAACATTTTAAATAATTATATGGAGAATATAACATTCCAAATAATTATACGAACAATATAACATTTCAAATAAGTATACGGACACATAGAGTAATTTTAAAGGTGCGGCCCTGTGTCGGACTGAGTCAATTCCTTGACCCGTATTTTGTTACAGCGCATGGTGGTTGAATCTGGGCTCAGGCTGAACAGGGCTGCCAACAAGGGAAAGTACAACATTTCAAATGATTATACGGACCTAGATATTTCGAACTCGCAGTTACGACCAATGATCCTAATCTAAACGAGAATATAAAATTATACATAAGTATAATTTTATTCGAGTAGGAATGCATGCAACTAAATGTCTAATATATATATCATTATTAAAATCTTTACAACATATCATGTAACAATTCAAAAATATTAAATATTAAATTCTCAACAAATCTCGTGAGATAATTGATTATTCACGTGATAAATCATTTAAGTCCTACTTAACATTTTAAATTAATTATCAATCTCATAATTAATACCCAACAGTTGATAAAATAATTATTACTAATAAACAAGTATTTAATTTTCCTTTGGGGTGATAATTATTTAACCCCAATCTTGATTTAGTTGAGGGTTATAATTTTTAATCGCTACTATTATTTACAACAATTTAATTAACTAAGTTGTTCAATTAAGTTATTTAAAATAATTTTATTATTTTAATTGAAAAAAATATTATTGATACAATTATTTTAAATTATTCGACTCTATAAAGTTTCGAACTTTATTTATTTTCATTATGCCATTTTAGGTTTGACGCTAGTGATTGCTACACGACTATAGTTTAATAACCCATTTTTTACATTACTGACTCATTATTAAAATGATCACTTTATTAACCTAATATCAAAGTTAATATAGTAAAGGTAAAATCTTTATTTTATTAATTAGTTATAACCGTCTGATTTAATTTAATCGCTTATTGTGCCGATTAATTATCGACCGTTTATCATTACCGTATTTTTTTATTACTTATGGTGATTTCGTACGATAATTAATTAATTTAGTAACTTTAACCTATAACCCATTAAAATGATTATTTTTAAAGATTTATTACAAGTTAATATTATTTTTTAACTCGAGTCAGTGTCGAGCCCGGTGTTATTTACGAGGTTGGTATTATTATTTAACTCGAGCTATGTCGAGTCAAGCATTATTTACAAGTTTGCCACCCAAGGTAATTTCTTTTCCTTCTTCTTCTTCTCCAGGATGTTCTGTTCTGGACTCGAGGCACCCTCCAGCCGCCGCCGCCATTGCCGCCGACCACCTTCGGCCTCTGTCAATCGTCGCTGACCAGCCCTGCCATGCCGTTGCGATGTCGCCCTGGCCAACTCTGATTGTCTTTCAGCCGTGGCAACGCCCGCATCGCCTGCATAGCGGCGCGCTCACGTTGGCAATTCCACCGCCGGTGAGCGTCGCCACCTCAATTGTGTGGTTGCCTCGTCACCCTCGTCCACTTATCGACTTTCCCGGCCAGATTGGAACCCATCGCCACCCAGGACGGCTGGATTTCTTCCCCAACTGCTGTCGCCTCTGTTTTTGTCGCCGTCCTTTGTTTTTGGCCATTTAACACCCCAGGCTGAAATCCACACATGTGAGATCGACTATACACTGATCGATGAAGAGAGTAGGATCATCTTCCGATGTCAAAACGACCGTCGCCACCGATTCTCGGCGAAACCTCGCCTGTGCTTACCCATCTCGCCGAAACAAGGGACTCGTTGGCCAAGTTAAACTTTAATTTCTGTTTAGATTCTTTCTTGTTGATTTTAAACTTTAATCCTCACGATTATAAAGCTTATTATCAAATTAAAATATATATGCAAGAAAATTAAGAAGAGGGAGATAGAAAGAATACCTAAGCAAGGAAGAAGACACACCCACAAGGAAGAGGAAAAAAAGCGAATGAAGGCTAGGGTGGAGGACGTCATTCATAAAATAAAATGAAATGACGGCTAGGGTATGGGAAAACACCTGTATTTTATTTAACCAGGTAACCGGGCAAATAATAAAATATAATAATTAATCGGTTAGGATTTACCAGGTATTGGATATAACACGTTCGGTCCTTCCTAGATCGCATTTGCATTTTTTTTCACGATCTTTATAGTATCATAACTAAAACTATCATATGCATGTTAGGCATACTCAACCAATATAACATGCTCATACGGCCATCTAGGCCCAAACTCATAGTCTTAAAACTGGTCTGGCTCGAGCTCACTCAAACCAACTTGATACTAACCCGACCTGGGAAAAATTACAATCAAGTAAAACTATAACCTGACGTGAGGGTTTTACAACCTCTCCTCTATATAAAAATTCCATCCTCAGAATTTCTTACATCAATTGCAGTTAGAGGACTCAACTGCAGATGCAATTGAGCTGGAAAAAGTAAACATGTTGAGCTATAACCTAGAGGGTAGCTCCTCAAAGGCTAGCTCCATACAGCCCCAAACAAACTAACATGAAGCTGAATGTAAAACCAACGATTCGAGTCAGGGTTTAATATTCAGAACCGGTCGGTACGACCGTTATTTTTGAGTCGAGTTAGTTTAAGAACACATGTATTGAGCCGACGCCAGTCGCATGTATGAGCTATAAGGGTCGTGCATACCCAAGTATATAATGATAACATCATGAACATAGTAGAACAGAATGAGTTATTAGAATATATGAGAGTATGCCAGTTATTGTTTTTATTTTTATATATAGTGTATCGTAGAATTAGTTTTAGGCCGTTTACCTCGTTAGGACACGTTACAGGCAGTTTGGGTGGGTTGATAGTTATAGAGCATATCATTAAGATGTTTTTGGTGTTTGTTTGATTTTATGGGATTTTTCCTGATTTTTATGGAATTGTTTTAGGATTTACAGTGACTTAATTATTATTTTTGACTCGAGCCGAAGCTGAGTCAAATAATATTTACAAGTTTGCCACCAGCCCTTTTCTTCCCTCCCAATGCTTTCTTCCCCAAACCCTTGCCCCGACGCCGCCCCCGTGCAGCGTCGTCGCTGCCATGCTTCGCCGCGGTGGTGTCGTGCCACCCAGAGCACCCAGGCCCTTGTCCAGCCTCCACGATGCCGGATCGCCTCGCCAAGCGCCGCGCCCGCGTTACACTCGCGTTTCCGATTTTGCTTTCGGCGACCGTCATAGCCGCCATCCAGTGGTCGCCTCGACACCTTTGACAAACCCATGACCCTCCCCGACCGGAGTGAATGCCATCGTCGCTTAGGACAGCCGGATCTAGCACCCACCACCACCGCCTCTATTTTAGCCATTTTTCGGCGAGCCACCGCCTCGGCCGACTACGTCGACGTCGTGGATGTGTTGGGCTTGCCGAGCCGGTTCCAATGGTACCCAATACTATTGCTTTCCAGCCAGTAGATGCCGCCGGTAGTTGTCGCCAAAAACGCACCGGAAGCTGCCAGAAAACCGCCAAAACCCGCCGTTAAACCGGAATTTGCTGGAATTTGCCGAATCTTCTGTGGAGCTCATCCAGTCGATCCCAATTGAACTTTGGACGTCAATGAGAGCCGAATTCAAGCTCCGAGATGCACGATGAAAACCTAGTCATCGCCGATTGCTGATGACGTGAGGTATAATTACCTTCGATTTAATTATTTAAAATTAATAATGATTGTTAGCATAGCATGCTAGGATTGAGTAGTTGTCATGATAAATGTATGAGTAACATGAAGTGATGATTGCATGATGCAAGTAATTGGGAATGAATTGTGAGTGATCTGATGGTGTAAAGTAAATCTGAGCATGTTAATCGGGTATGACTTAACTTTGAAAAACACAATAAAATTGGTGTGAATAGGATGAGTTAGAATTATTTACATTTATGATTATTTAACTTTTGCTAGATGTTGATGATTGAATTGTGTGTGATGTTCATTGCGTTTGATGCATCATTTATTTAGTGGGCGTTAGTATTTAGTTTCGATGTGTAGGTACGGAGTAGGAGCTCGCCGCCTAGGCATGATGACACGCTTGGAGCTTCTACCAAGTCCGTTTAGGACTCGTCTCTATTTTACACTTTTTTCTATTGTATGTTTATTTTATTATTTGCAGGATGGGTTAAGTGGCATTTTATTGGATCCCACTTAACTTGGGCCATCTAGCCGAACAGATTTTCGGATTAATAACCCCTCGAGGATGATTTTGAAAACAAGATCCACCATAAGTTGCCTTCGGGCCTATCATATAAATCGCTACCCAGACCTATATATATATATATATGTAGTTTTCACATTTTCAGTGAGACAAGAGATAGAGAAATCGACTGCATGTACCATGAGCGGATGGCGTGACAGTGAAAGCGGGCTTTGGATTAGTGCCAGCGGACTGTTCCATTCCCGAGGGATCCTAACAACTCAACGTTTGAGTTCCTCATACCCGGAGAACATGGAGGTTTACGGCTACTATTTAGTACAACGCATGTCCGGACTTGTGGTTCAAAGGGTACTAAAGGCGACTGCCTGAGAGTACTCGTCCTTCATGCTCAAGGCCAGGATAAATATGGAGGTAAGGAGAGGGATTAGGATTTGAGATCAGAAAATTAAGTAAGAAAATGCCGAGAGCGGTATCAGTAGTAGCAGATCAGTAAGTTCGGGATGCTACCAGGTCTACAGCCCAGTGGCTCCTCAGTAGTGGCCTTCAGAGTGTTCACGTGGAGTATATGATGTTTTCTTTCATATGAGAGTTTGCTCTCATAGCTAGCTTGTTATAGTTATTTTATTTTTCGGACCAGTAACACTTGTTACTGACATGTTTTTATACTATATGTAGGTAATAATTACGAGTTGGAGGAGCCAGCTTGGACGGAGGAGCAATGATTTCGTTTGCATACATGTTAGTCGATGGAGTAATTAATGTTTTTGTTATGATGCTATTATCTTGAGAATGACGTGAAATGCTGAGACATGATATGATGTGATTAAATGATAAGATATGATGATGTGACATGATTGAATGCTAAGACACGATGACAGAATAGATTGCACAGTAGGAGTGTGGTGGGTTGAGACCCAAGCTTTAAAGCGAGTAAACAGTATATCAAATTGTGTGAATGAAGTTGCGTGATATATAGATAGATGTTTGCATATACGTTTATATATAGTATTTTGACAGGGTGACCTTAATTGCACTTTTAGGGGAAATTTTGTCTGTTTCATTTCAAAATTTTCATCGATTTTAATCGTAATTGTGATGGTGTGTAATTTAGTTTGTATGTCATCCATGTAGTATCATGTTAGGATTCTGTGCATTCATCTATGCATGACGATAATATCTTCATCTTAAGACACCGAGATTAGATTCGTGCGAATTGAATTCGGCTTAGCCGACCTAACCGGGGCCTGTAACGTGCCGGTTCGGTTCACAAGCGTGGACCAGATTTGGGGTGTTACACTAAAACTTTGAACACTGACAAAGCTCACTAGCTCCTTAACAATTTGGCTGGACGGACTACAAGTGATCGAATTATCTGGTAAAACATGCCATACATATTGAAATCAATCTGTTTCGACTGATTGTACATATTCAAATTGTCTCACTATACTAGATCCTAGGGTCACGACAAACTATAGGGACTGAAATGCAATGACCGTGGGGGAAAAACCGAGGTTCACCCTAAGGGTCTACTGGGTGGTCAAGCAGGTACTCCAAAGTAATGCAAAGTACTAGTCTGAACTACATCAAGAAAAATAATCTCGGTACGAGGTATGCGGCCTAACGTCTACCATGTCTCCTTGATCCTTATCAATACAATAGGTAAACTACATGTACCCTCATGGCACTTTGCTCTAGGTCATATGGCTATACTAGGGTGTCGTGCGAGTCTTACTAGCATATGGTGGACTTTAGTACCAAATAAGGGTATATGCTAATGGGTTGTATGGTTCAATGTCACCAGTCTAAGTCAAACACTTAGGTGTCCTTGTAAGAGGGACTGAATCACTCATAGGGTTCTAGCCAACTCGGTCTTGAATCAAATATTTTGCTCTATTCTAAAATGGAACAAGGACAGCTGCTATAACTCTACTGTATACTATGATTCTCATTACAATCTATATGACCACTAACTGCTGTTGAAGAGGGCTCTCTGTGATGGAATGGAGGCGAGAACACCTATACATGTATAGTGTGTCTCAAGGAGCATGAAAACATGCTTTGCATGGAATTGTAGGATTTGCATTTGGTCTATAGCATGTGTGTTGGTCAATGTCTGCTCATCTTAACCTTTTAGTAAACTGATGGTAGGACAAGTATATCTAGAAAGGTGAATGTGAAAATTCTTAGGTGAAAGCATGGCTCTGTCTGACATCTCTAGTTATATGAAAAAAGAAGTGGATCTCTCGTGAAAAACTAATCACACTGCTCTAGGACTCCCTAACTGGGAGGTATCACATCCTCACAAAGTCTAACATCATGTCTTTATCGTTGGTGATGTAAGGATGTATGTCTGAGTTACGGTGGGTAATGAAACTCTGTATAGGATACTGGGTGACTCAAAAATATGGGTAGGTCCATGGACATACCCCCAAGATCATTATAATTAGACTCCACCATAGATGGCCATCCTATGGAACAACCAATTAATGATGAGTCTAAGAGACGACTCCTAAGTGGCTCTAATACAAACGACTAACAGTAAGCGTGTGTTTCTCGATACCGTACTAGTCATACATTTTTAAACGGATGAGGTTTAAACGACCCATAGAACCACTATCTCTCCTCAAGTCTACAGAGACTCATAGTGAGGTTTGACATGTGTCTCATCCGTTCTTCAGTGGTCTGCCATCTCATACCGATTTGTAGCACTAATCTTGATTCACATGACTACTACTATTGTGGTAAACTCTTGAGCATAGTTGTCAATTAAGATGAGCACACATTGGTGTCCCTCTATCTGGTCAACATGATCTAGTCTAACTAAAGTCCCTGTCTATGTTGCCCCCAAGCTTGGGAGAAGTTCTCTCATCTAGACTGTTTTGTCATCAGCTACCTGCACTGTAAGTTCTAAACAATACTTCAAGGTACCTCCTATAGTTGAGGTAAAGGCCAAATCCTACAACTCAAGGTATGGACCTAATCGTGTTGGCGAAGCATAAGGAAAATACTCTCCCTCTAATGGATGCTTCCTCACTGAACCCATCATCTATGCCAAAATTCTAATATGAATTAAACATCTTTCTCTGGCTGGGCCAAAGTCTAAATGAGTTAAACTACATATCTGATCATCTTCATGATCTATATACACAGGATATAAGTCATACATTTGCTTTCATGCTAACTAAACAATTTGCCACTGTGGTAATCCCATCTGGATATCATACTATCATGTTCTCTAACTCTGTCCATGCAGGTCCATTTGATGACTGTCACTGACATTACCTAACGATACCTATAAGGTTGTCACTAACACTATCTTGCAATACACATCTGACCCAAGAATATCAGGTCAAGGCAATGGTATGCAATACATGTCTGACCAAAGAATGTTAGTTCAAGGCAATGGTATGCAAGATGGATGGTGAAGTCAATCATGTGCCATCGCATCCAAATAATTCTAGGGCGCCTAACTTTCCTCTGCCTCAATGATGTTACCGTAGCTATATCTTGTCCTCAATCTCTGACCCAAGTTTGCTCTCAATGTTGTGACATGTAGTCTCTGTGCAAGGTGAAAAACATCCTCAAGTAGTTGTCCGCTTATAGGGTGAGGTAACTACTTGGCCCTTACTTTCACAATAACTACTACACTCTGTCAGTAGTAGTGCAATATACGGATAGTGGTTGTGCATCACAAACGTCAATAGTGTGCATTCGGTCGGTGGTAGTGCATCACGGTCGATGGTTGGGCAACTAGGACGGTGGTTTTACATTATGGATGGCAGTTGTGCCACTCGGACGGTGGTTGTGAATCACGGACGGTGGTTGTGCTTCCTACTGTTGAAGATCTGGTCCTAATCATGTAGTTTGTGAACCCACTACTGTCTCTTACATGTCTTCTTCTTCCATGTGTTTTTTTCATCAGAGGCAGTTGTTATCAACTCGATTTAGGCTATCCAACCATGTGTGTTTGATCCGGAGGGGGTCTAGATCATAGTGGTGACACGTACAATGGTGATCCAATGTTGATCCTATTCTTATCTCCTGCAATCTGGGGTGATTGCTCCTATAAACACTAACGGGTTTTCAATAGCCATCACTAATCTGACCCTGGTAGATCGAGTTGAATCCTATCAACCATCTAAATTTGCGCTCAAAGGTAATCTCACTTATCCTCATTGTGTTCATGTCTCTGTCTTGTGAAGAGTAAACAATAATACAGTTTGGACAGACGTACACTTGTGGAAGAGGGGGAGGTGGTGAAGTGTCCTTGAGATTGTGGATCTAGCTCGCTACTCATTCTCATCCACTGTTATCTCCCAGAAGTGGTCCCTGCAGTCATCTACCCCAAACTCTCATTTGTGCTCTAAGTGGTTAGGTGGATCTACTGGCATAGTCACATCCTCCATCCACAATGATATATCTCAAGGTCTAAGTTCTCCAAGGTAGACCTTGGTCTATCCCTAATGGATCTGCTTAGGGCACTCAATAGTCTCTACTCATGTGTCACGTAACTACGTGTGTCTCTTCATACACCAAGCTCCCTACTTGTATCATCTCTTATAACTCCGTCTTACGATGTACACTATGTTCTAAGGAAGGACTGATATGGTAACATGCGAAAGACAGGAAAATACAAGAATGTGGTCACTAAAGTTCTAGGTACTTCTGGTCACCATCTAACTCAACCTCTGCTAACTAAGCATGTGGACACTCTTACATCATCCAAATCTCTGGTATGCGAAAAGCAAAGACGTGTCTCATAGCATATAATGTCATTCTAGTGAGATCCATGCTGTCATCTACTGAAATCATGATCTCATATTCATCTTATAATTTCTGTTAATACTAAAACATGCATAGCTATGGTCTGACTGAGCAAAAATCTAAAATATAGAGAAAATACCAAAGGAAATACCTGTCGGCCTGGCTAAGGACAACTTCACACACTTGGCTAAAAACAAAAGTCTTCCATCGCAATCGACCAAGACATGGCTCTGATACCAAACTTGTAACATCCTAATTTTGGTTGACCTAAGAACTGAATAAAAATGTTACGATCGAGTAGAGTCATCTTTAAAGTTGTTGGTCAGTAAGACTTGATTCATACAATAGATCGAAACAACCTTGTTGGTGTCATGAAAATAGAAGACATTGTCAAATACACGTCAAAACACATCAAATATAAGTAAAAGTAAGAAAAGAAATAAATGCACTGAGCTCAAGTGTGTGTGGCATTTTTATATCCTCCCACCTAAGTCAACTCAGGATTTGTAAGACCTACATATATTATATGAAAAACGTCAGTAACGAGTGTTACTAGTCCGAAAAATAACTAATACAATCTGACAAATAGGTATTCCATTACCCACGAAAATTTATGAAATTTAAAGATTACCTCACATTGGTCGGTAAGCAAACATACTTAAGTCGGCTCACATGCACGACTAATGTTCATATTCATACATATAATGCTTACTCCCTTACATCTTCCATATTTCACCTGCCACGGTACTAGAGTGTCAAAAGGAATAGTTAAGTTAGTGCCACAAATTCCTGAAATGTGTTGCACTACGCAGTACCCTCATACACCACACTACCTCAGGGTTTGAAAGAGACCTAGTGCGGTCCATACATATCTCCATACCACTGCACATACTTCTATAATAGGTTTAGGAAAAAGGCTTATATCATATATTTCTAGAGGTTTGGTTTGAAAACCAATAAGGGATCCCATCCTTGTAGTTTTATTAAACATGTGTAGAAAATACGGCTAAATAGCCCGATATTGGAGGGATCCGATAAAATGCCAGCGATGTTGTCTTATGTATAAAACACGGTTAAACCCGACACACAAGGAGTCAAACATAGAAGGAGAGTCCTACGGATCTGTGGTCTAAGCTCTAATTACATTAGGACATCTACGGCATGTTTGGACTTTGTAACCTACGTTGAAACCCATTGTTAAGTAAAATACTTACATCTCTATATGATGAATGGTTGTACTGTGTGCTCATATCATCAATACATCATAATAAAGAAAACGGTGCTAACAAGCCTACAACTAAACACCTAGCATGCAAATCGAGACATAATAGTAATAAATAACAAACAAATAAATAAAGAAATAAATTCACTCATAGATAATTAGGTAAATAATAAATACATGAACATAAATGATACTCCAATAAAAAAATAATAAGATAATTACACTATATAAATACTCTACTAAACACGAGTAAATATCATATATACATGTGTTAGTAAACATATAAATAATTAAATAAACAACCAAATAATTAATTAAATAAATCATAGATAATAAATGAATAATATTAATTAATCCTGAAGAATAATAGTATAAATATCAAATATACAAGCATACGACTAAATATGTATAAATAATAACACGAGTAAGAAAATAATTAATAATCAATCAATTCATTAAATAAAATAATATAAACATGAATAAAAATAATATATATCAATAAATGCATTATTAGTAATGATAATTAGTTAATAATCACGCATCATAATCAACAGATATATAAATAACAAGAAATGAGTAATCATGAATAAATAAATAAATAAAATAATTAATAAAGAAAAAAAACTCATAACATTAAAAGATGACGACAACGCGGTTGGGATCGCCGTCGGTTTGGATTGACAACCAATACGACGAGTAGTATAATGGTGGTGGCGATCGGCAGAGTCCGGTTGGTGGCTAGCCAAAAATTGTTCAAAAAGGGGTGGTATTGCAGATGAGTGTGCCGACGTCGCTGACGGCGATCGCGGCTGAAGTGGTGGTCGTGGGTGGTTTCAAAATAGAGATTTTGACGAGGGGAAGCTGTCGGGGTGGTCAGATCGGCTGGTGGTGGGTCATCGGTGATGGAAAATGGCCCGAAATGGTGGAGGCGGCGGTGATGAATAATGACAAAAACTCGGTCACTGATGTCGACTACGATGGTAGCGATGGGTACGGGCTGATAGCGAGCCATGAGGTGGTCACGGCAGTACCGATCAGATGGCCAGAGGAGAGTTAGGGTCTTGCCAGTAGTGAGCCAAAGGGGTGGCGGCGTTAAAGTGAAAACGCCCAAAATTTGAGGGAAAGCCCCATAAAATTAAAATGAGAATGTTAGGGTTGATGTAAATGGCTCAGATCTTGCCATGTGGCACGATCTGAACACCAAACAACTCGTGGTATAATGGGGCCCACCTATGGGCATATGTAATATACATATGGATAGAAAGCTCAGATCGAGACAATCCGAAGTCAAAACTGACTTGAGTCCTAAAAATGACCCTATAGGCCGGAATCGTGGTAAGAAGACTAAATGGCTTCGAAACCGACAACTCAATCGGGTAAAAAAATATACTACTCAATCATATTAGGCCCACATGGGCACAATCTAGTTATCCAAAATTTCTAAGATGCATGTTGTAATACCTCGATTTTAGTTCACTTAAGATCCGAATCAGAAATGTTGTGATCGAAATGTTGTCGGTCGGTACGGCTCGATTGATAAAATAGATTGAAACAACCTTCTTAGTGTCATGAGAACGGAAGAAACCGTTTAATACACGCTAAAATGCATCTAAGATTAATAAAAGTAAGAAAGTAAATAACTACGCTGAGCTCAACTGTGTAGCGTTTATTTGTCCTCCCACCAAAGTCGACTTAAGATTGGAAGACCTATATATATTATATGAAAAATGTTAGCAACGAATATTACCAGTAAAAAATGTAAGTAATTCAAACTAGCAAATAGGTATTCCATTACCCATAAAAACTTATAAAACTTCAAGATTGCCTCACGCTGGGCGGTATGCAAACATATTTAAGCTACGTTACGCAGTCCCTCATACACCACACTACCTCAAAGTTTGAAGGAGTACTAGTGCGGTCAATATATCTGTACCATTCATTCTTTTATTCATGAAATCCCGTAAAAATGTGCGTACTTATATAATAGGCTTAGGGAAGAGGCTTGTATCTTACATTTCTAGAGCTTTAGTTCGAAAACCAACAAGGGATCTCATCCTCGTAGTTTTATTAAATATGTGTAGAAAACATGGCTAGATGGCCCAACATTGGAGGCATCCGATAAAACACCGCCGATGTCGTCCTATGTTTAAAACACGATTAAACTCTACATGCAAGGAGACAAGCAGAGAGGGAGAGTCCTACGAACCTGTGGTCCAAGCTCGAAGTGTATCTTCACTTTTATGGCGAGTTCAGACTCTGAAACCTACTACTAAGTAAAATACAAACATCTCTATATGATACATGCTCGTGGTGAGTATTCATATCATCAATACATCTTAATAAAGAAAATAATGCTAACAAACCTATAACTAAACACGTGGCACGAAAATCTAGACATAGTAATAATAAATAATAAAGAAATAAAGAAAATGCACTCATAGATAATTAGATAAATAATAAATACATAAATATAAATGATACTCTAATCATAAAATAATCATATAATTATATTATATATATACACAGGCAAACGCGAGTAAATATCATACATATTTGTGTTAGTAAACACATAAATAATTAAATAATTAATAAATAATGAAATAATAATTCAATAAATAAATAAATAAATAGTTAATATTCATTAATTATGAATAATAATAATATCACAGTTATAAAATACAAGAATGCATAATTAAATACAAATAAATAATAAAATACACTCGAACATACAAATAGATAAATAAATATAATATATATACAATTTAATAAACATAACAAGACTAATATTAATAAGTAAATATAATATTAAATATGCATCTAAACTAATATAAAGGTTCTCGAATTACCAAAAACAGTGCAAGAACGGATGAAAATGGTCCGATCTTAATCAGGCCAAACTAAACTGAACCAGACCGGATAGGGCTGAGCCAACATGGTCTGAGTTAAATATAGTGGGCTCGATCGGCTAGGCTAATGGACACAGACATAGAGATGGGATGGCAAACTCGGGCATGACCACGTGGATACGAATGCGGGCGGGCGGACACAAACGTGGGTAGGCGGATGTGAACACAGGCTAATGGGCAGGACAAGGCGGCCGTTGCTCGTCATCGGAAAACACCCATGGCGGTGCAGCTGGCGTCGCCGCGAGTCGGGATTGACGACCCATGCAACGAGGAGCATGTTGGTGGTGGTGGTTGGTGGAGGCCAGCCACTGACTGGCCGGAATATGGCCGAAAAGAGGGTGGGAATATATCCTGAATATGGCCATATGGGACTCATCTTATATTTTTTAAGTTTTTTCTAGCTTGAACTCACTCGACCTGACTTGATACTGACCCAAACAAGGCAAAACTAAAATCGGGTAAAATGCTAACCCAAAAAATAGGGTTTTACAACCTTTCATCATAAAAATTTTATCCTCAAAATTTCTCACATCAACTACGGTCAAAAGACTCAACAGAAGATGTCATCTCATTGGCAACTAGTAACTCTCCCTTGAAAACTAGCTCCACATTACCCAAACGGACCAACATGAAGTTGAAACTCTGAACATAGACGAAGCTCGCTAGCTCCTTAATAATTTAGCTAGATAGACTACACGTGATCAATTTAGCTTGTGAAACATGCCATACATGTCGGGATCATCTGTCTGGACTAACCATTCATGCTCGAATCGGCTTGTTGGATTGACCATGCATGCTCGAATCATGTTGTTGGATTGACCATGCATTCTCGAGTAATCTCATTTGACTAACTCCTAGGGTCACTGCCAACTATGGGGGTTGAAATGCAATGATCTCGATAGGAAAAATCTATGCTCACCCCTAAGGGACTACTAGGTAGTGGAGCAGGTACTCTAGAGTACTACAGGGTACTAGTCTGAGCTATATCAGGAAAAACTATATCGGTGTGAGGTATGTGACCTAACATTTACCCATGTCTCCCTGATCTTCACCAATGTGACAGGTCAACTACATGTACCCTCAGGGCACTCTACTCTAGGTCGTATGGGTATACTAGGGTGTCCTATGAGTCCTGCTAGCCTATGGTAGATATAGGTACCAAGGGTGTATGCTAATAAGCTCTATGACTCATTGTCGCCAGTCAAGGTCAAACACTCAGGTGTCCTTGGAAGAGGAACTCTAATGCTCACTAGGTCTTAGCTAACTCAGTCCCAAGTCTACTATCTCACTTTGTTCTATAATAAAACAAGGATAGGTGCTATGACTCTACTACATACTATGGATCTGGTAGCTATCTACATAATGACTAACTACCACTGAAGGGAACTCTCTGTGACAAAATAATGACAAGCACACCTGTTCATGCACAACATGTCTCAAGGAGTATGATATCATACTCTACATGGAATTGTGAAATCTATATCTGGTCTGTGGCATGTGCATTGGTCAATGTTTGCTCATCTCAACCATCTAAAAAATAGATAGTATGACTGAAATATCTAGAAGGGTAAGTGTAACAATACTAACGTGAAGGCTTGGCTCCGTCTGACATCTTTGGTCACATGAAAAGAGACTGGATCTCTCATGAACAACTAGTCTCACTCCTCTAGGACTCTAACTAGGTGCCTCATCCTCACGTGGTTTCCCATCAAGTGTGTTGGGAGAGTACACTAAGTGGAAAAAAAATTCTACTAGGTATGTATATCACTCTATATGTGGTGGTGTGAGGATCTCTGTCTCAGTCATAAGGGCAATGGAAAAACTCTATATAGGATACAGGGTGGCTGAACAATATGGGTAGGTCCATGGACATGCCTCCAAGATCATCATGGTTGGACTCTGCCATAAGTGGCTAGCCTATGGAACAGCCAATCAATGACGAGTTTAAGAGACGGCTCCTAAGTGGCTCTACTTTAATCAACTAATAATAGGCATGTGTTTCTTGATACTATACTAGTCATACACTTCTAAACGGATGGGGTTCAAACAACCTAATGAATTACTATCTCCCCTTGAGTTTACGGGGACTCCTAGTGAGGTTTGACATGAGTCTCATCTGCTCTTCAGTGGTGTGTGACTTGCTGTCCCATACCGATCTATAGTACTAATCTTAACTCACATGACTACTACTGTTGTGGTAGAATCTCAAGCAAAGCTATAAGCCAAGATGAGTATACATTGGTGTCCCTCTATCTGATCAGTATGGTATGGTCTCACTGAAGTCCTTATCTATGCCGGTTCCAAGCTTGGGTAAAGTTGTCTCCTCTAGACTTGTTTATCATCGTCTACCTACTGTAAGTCATAATTAGTACCACAAAGGTACCTCCTATTCTTGGAGCAAAGGCTAAATCCTATATTTCAGGGTAAGAACCCAATCATGCTGGCGAAGCACAAGGAAAACACTATTTCCCTAATGGATGCTCCCTCACTAAACCCATCATCTATGCCAAAATTCTAATACAATTCAAACTCCTCTTGTTGGCTGAGGTCACACTGCATGTCTGACCATCTACATGATCGCATACCCTAGCTATAACTCATACATCTGTGGTCATGCTGATTGAACAATCTGACCATTGTGGCTCATCCCATCTGGAGGTCATACTATCATGTTCTCGAACTCTGTCCATATATATCCCTAAAAGAGTCACTAACACTATCTGATGATCCCTATAAGACTATCATCTAACACTATCTTACAATATGCATCTAACCCAAGGATGTTAGGTTAAGGCAATGGTATGCAAGATGGCTAGTGAAGTCAATCCTGTGCCATCACATCCAAATAATTTTAGTGCGCCTAACTTTCTCTACCCAGATGATGTTACTGTAGCTATATCTTGTCCTCAATCTATGACCCAACTCTACTCTCAATGCTGTGTGACATGCAGTCTTTGTGCAAAGCTAAGAAAATCCTCAAGTAGTTGCCCTCTTATAAGGTGAGGTAACTACTTGGCGCTTACTTCCACAATAACTGCTCCACTTGGTTGACAGTAGTACAATGTATGGACGATGGTTGTGCATCACAGATGGTTGTGCATCACAGATGGTAGTAGTGCTACTCGGAAGGTGGTTGTGCAACTCAAATAGTGGTTGTGCATCACAAATGGTGGTTGTGCTTCCAACTTTTGAAGATTTGATCCTGATCACGTAAGATATGAACCCATTCCTTTCTCTGGCATGTTTATCTCCATGCTTCTATTTCCCTAGAGATAGATGCCATCAACTTGACTTAGGCTATCCAACTATGCATGTCTGATCCAGAGGGATTTAGATCATAGTGGTGATGCGTATGATAGAAAGATGCCGCAATGTGGTTGCCCAAGTTCTAGGTACTCCTGGTCACTCTTTAGCACAGTAAAAGTGAAGGCGTGTTTCTAAGCTTATCATGACATGTTTCTCAGATCCACACTAGAATCTACTAAAATCATGATCTCATAACCATTTTATAATTTCCATAAACATTGAAACATGCATTGTTTAATCAACCAAGACATGGCTCTGATATCAACTTGTAACACTGAAATTTTTGTTCACTTAAGAACCGAGTCAAGTTATGTTTAAAGTTGTCGGTCGGTATGACTCGATCGATAAAATATATCGAAACAACCTTCTGGGTGTCATAAGAACGGAAGATACCGGTAAATACACGTCAAAATGCATCGAATATACATAAATGTAAGAAAGTAAATAACTGCGCCGAGCTCAAGTGTGTGTAGTGTTTATTTATCCTTCCACCAAAGTCGATTCAAGATTTTAAGATCTACATATATAATATGAAAAACGATAGCAGCGAATGTTATTGGTGCGAAAAATAACTAATACAAACTGGCAATGGGTATTCCATTACCCATGAACACTAATGAAACATCAAGATTGCCTCACACTGGGTGGTAAGAAAACGTACTTAAGCAAGTGCCGACTCGCATGCACGGCTCATAATCATATTCATACATACAACGCTTACGCCCTCACACCTTCCATAACACCTACCACAGTACTCGAGTGGCAAAAGGAACAGTTAAGTTAGTGCCACAAATTCCAAAAATGTGCTACATTATACAGTACCCTCATACACCACACTATCTCAGGGTTTGAAGGAGTACTAATGCGGTCCATACATATCTCTGTGCCACTCATTATCTTATTCGTGAAATCCATAAAAATGCGCGTACTTATATAATAGGCTTAGGGAAGAGGCTTGTATAATACATTTCTTAAGCTTCAGTTCAAAACCCAACAAGGGATCTCATGCATGTGGTTTTATTAAACATGTGTAAAAAACATGGCTAGATGGCCTGACATCGGAGGGATCCGATAAACCACCGCCAATGTCATCCTACGTCTAAAATATGATTAAATTCTACACGCAAGGAGTCAAGTAGAGAGGAAGAGTCCTACGGACCTATAGTCAAAGCTCTGAGCGTATCTGCACATCTACAGTGAGCTTGGGCTCTGAAACCTACATCGGAACACACTAATAAGTAAAATACTAACATCTCTATATGATGAATGCTCGTGGTGTGTGCTCGTATCATCAATATATCCTAATAAAGAAAACAGTGTTAACAAAACTATAACCAAACATTTGGCATGCAAATTGAGGCATAATAATAATGAATAATAAATAAATAAATAAACAAGAAAGTGTACTCATAGATGATTAGATAAATAATAAATACATAAACATAAATGATACTCTAATCATAAAATAATAATACAATTAGATTAAATAAATATACAGGCAAACACGAGTAAATATTATATACACTCGTATTAGTAAACACATAATTAATTAATTAATACGTAAATAATAATTCAATAAATAAATACTTAAATAGTTAATATTTATTAATCATGAATAATAATAATATCATAGTTATAAAATACAAAAATGCATAATCAAATACAAATAAATAATAACATACACGCAAACATACAAATATATAAATAAATATATAAATAAATAAATATACAATTTAATAAACATAACAAGATTAATATTAATAAGTAAATATAATATTAATAATGACAAATAATCATGTAAACATTTATCAAATACTAAATAAATAAATAAATACTAAAGAAAAATAATTATAACATCTAAATATGCTAAATCAAGTGAATATACATCTAAACTAATATAAAGGTTCTTGAATTACCAAAAATATCCTAAAATAAGCTGAACCGGATCGAACCAATCTGAACCAGACCGGATTGGGTTGAATCAACATGGTCTGGGTTAAATAAATTGCTGGGCTGGGTCGGCTAGGCTGATGGACATAGACATGGACATGAGATGGTAGACTCAAGCATGACCACGTGAACATGAATGTGGGTATGTGAACACGACGTGGGCAGGCGGATGTGAACACAAGCAAACAGACTAGACAGCATTGCTGTTGCTTGTCGTTGGAAAACTCTGATGGTGGCGCGGTTGGTGTCGCTGCCGGTCTTGATCGACGACCCATTCGACAAGGAGCATGATGTTAGTGGTGGTTGGTAGAGTCCGCCCACTGGCTGGCCAAATTATGGTCGGAAAGAAGGGTGGTATTGGAGGTGGTGGTCGTGGGTAATCTCAAAATGTAGATCTCATAAAGATCAAGCTCTTGGGGTAGTCCACTTCGCCGGAGGATAGTTGCCTGCCCCGAAAAATGGCCCAAAAGGGTGGTGGCAACGGCGGTGGGAAACGACTGTGAAAACACTATCACAAGTGGTGACTATGGTGGCTCCAATGGCGTGGTGGGTACGTACTGGTAGCCGGCTGCAAGATAGTCATGGCCTTACTGATGCGGTGGCCCGGGGTGAGGCTTAAACTTGCTAGCGGCGCTAAAGGGTGTAAAATTTGAAATTGTGAAAAATCTATGGAAATATAACATGGTGAAGATAAGGATGAGTGACGGTGATAGATACGGCTCAGATCTTGCCATGTTCATAGGGGCAATTGGGGCCCACATAGCCAATTGGGGCCCACATATGGGTATATGCAATATACATATTCATATGGGTATATGCAATATACATATGACATCCAAAAACTCAGATTGAAACCGTCCAATGTCGAAATTGACTCGCTTCCCAAAAGTGACTTTATATGTGGGAATCGAGGCAAGAAGGCTAGATCTAGCTGGGCCTTGAACCTTTAACTCAGTCATGTAAAAATCTGCAACTCAATCAAGCTGGGCTCACAGGGGCACAATCCAATGATCTGAAATCCCTATAATGCATGCAAATGAAATACCTAGAAAATCCCAAACAGATACTAAATGCTGCAATGGCCTAGATCTAGGCCTAAAATTCTTGCTAACTCATAAAAATCAAATGTATACCTCGTGTCTACAATGATACCTCATGCTCTACTCTATCATAACTAAAACTATCATATGCATGTCGGGCATACTAAACCTCTATAAGATGCTCATATGGCCATCTAAGCCTCCTACTTATATTCTTAAAATTTTTTTGGCACGAACTCAATCAAACCGATTCAATACTTACCCGAACAAGACAAACTAAAATTGGCTAAAACTCAAACCCAAAAATTGGGTTTTACACATGCAAATGAGATACCCTGAAAATCCCAAACGGATACTAAATGCTGCAATGGCCTAGATCCAGGCCTAAAACCCTGATTAACTCATGCATATCATTTGTATACCTTGAGTATAGATTAATAACTCATGTTCTGCTATATCATAACTGAAACTATCATATGTATGTCGGGCATACTCAGCCACTATAGCATACTCATACGGCCACTGGGCCCTACTCATAGTTTGAAAACTGGTCTTGCTTGAGCTCACTCGAACCAACTTGATACAAACCCAAACCGGGAAAAATTACAATCGGGTAAAACCATAACCCCAAGTTGGGGTTTTACATGAGTAGGCATACAACTTTTATGTTGATTACTTCATCAGATCTGGTGTGTATGAGCTTTTATGGGAGTGACAGTTGTGGAAAGGTGGCAGCTTTCCCGATCATTGTGACCTAACCAACCCTCTCTCCAACTTTTGCACCCCTTTGTAGGTCTTAGATCATGCTCATCATTTTCATGACTTTTGCTCTATTTCTTGGTTTGCTACTGCAATTTTACCACACTTAAAAACACCTAATTAAACTCATGAACAAAATCCCTAATTGTCCCTTGTGCTTGTTTTGATCTGTGTATGCTTGATGTATGATCTATGTTGGTGCTCCTTATTGAGCCTTCAAAAAAATTATAACCTTTTTAAAATTATTTGGTGACCTACTAATTGTATAATGCCACCATGAGAAATTTTGGTTTAACTAAAAATCATTTAGGTGGTTTTATTGTACGGATTATGGGAGTGTACATGAATGCAAGGTCTAACCCTGATTCCCTAGGTTCAGTTGTAAAATATATGGAGCCTAGTGTTATTGGTGAAAATTTATGAAATTTCACCCGGACATTAAGTAGAATCCCATCAGAGCTTCCATAAAATTTTATAGCTTTGGCCTAGTTAAGTCCATAAATTCCTATTTCCATTAGGCCCAGTTAAGTCCATAAATTCCTTGACGATGCCTTCCCTTCCCAAGACCACTCAGACCCAATCTCATAGGCTTTGGACCTGAAAGTTTATTTGGATCAAGCTCAAGGTGTTATATAGATGTGACCTTTTATCCATGCCGATTTGAAGCTTTTATGGCCATGAAAGAGCCTTAGAAAATTTGGTGCACAGCAGAGGAATACTATTCCTAGCACCTTAATCCGACCTTCGTGGGCTTTGCTTATCATGTTGGCCCATGGGCAAATACTTGGTAATTTTTCTACAACACCCTTTGAGTGTTAGGGCCAAATGGTCCAAATTTCAGCCACTTTAGAAGCCTTTTGGCTCATTCTAAAAATTGTCCGGTTAAGTCCATTCAATTAAACCCTAAGTTGAACTTTTACCATTAAGTGTACATGAAACCTTAAAACTTAATTAAGGTTACTTAAATATGTTTAACACTTCATTAAGCTAATATAATTATGTTATGTAAGTTTTTTAAGCCATGCTTGTGTAGAGGCTTTGCTTTGTTTTACGTGCCGATACAATCTTATCGTGATTCAGGTTTCATCTTTTGTTAAGATTTGCGTGTTGAGCTCATCAATTTAGGACATGGAGTTCACTCATCTAGGTTCATAGGAGTTTTCTATTTCATCTCTAATTGGCTCCGTGAGTGATTGACATAGGATGGTGTTAGTAGCATTTTATTGGATCACTTCGATGCTGGACCATTTGGCTGTCTTTTTTGCAATTTAACAAAACTTCAAGGTTGAGATCGCTTAATGGATTTTCGAAAGCTAAGCTCTAGAATTTATTATATGTAAGTCAGTATCTAGACCTACTATATGCATATGAGGGTTTTATTTTACGAATATTAAAGCATTGCATGGGAGGTATAAATTGTACTAGTATTCCCTTAAATCCGAAGGTGGTACAATGAATGAGGGTATTGCGTAACGCAACACATTTTTAGAATTTTTGGCACGAACTTAACCAATTGTTCCTTTGTCATTTGAGTACAATGGCAGACGTTATATGAAGGATGTGAGGTCGTAGGCTATGTATGTAAGTATGAATTATCGAGGTAACATACTAGCTCATGTTTTACGTTTTGCTTACAACCTGCATGACTCTTTCTAAAGTTTTATGTTTCCCATGGGTAACGGAGTACCCATTTGTTAGCTTGTTATATTAGTAATTATTTCTGGACCAGTGATTATTTATTTGATTAGTCACATATTTTCCTATATGTATGTGGGTGAGGTCACTTGATGTTGGCATGCTTATTGATTTGTGGCTCATGGCAGTGGTGGTGGTGGGGGCTCCTATGTTGTATTTTTGTTTATGTATCTGACATTATTGAATTGTATCATTATTGGGCATGTGCCTTGGACTCATGTATCATGAAGGACTATGGTTGAGTGTGACATATGGTTGAGTGCATCTGAATGCTTTGTTAATATTATTATTATGACTACTATGCAGGGCATTTAATTTTGGGGCAAACACTAACAATCATTTCTAAGGTTTGTAATCCTTAAAGTTCTGGAACATGACAAGGAGTGTTTAAGGTACACGAAATGTATTGGGTTACAACTGTGTGTATGTGTTAGAGAAACATGGATTGGAGAAGCATACGGCTCATACTGCGTGAAGAGTCCATGTGAAGACCAAGTGTTCGGGTATGATATCTTAACTTACAATGATGCCTCGGTGTTTTTAATTTACCTTATAGGGTATGTAGAACAGGTAACTATGACTTACTGTTTACTTTTCTATACAACATCAGCATAAATAATTAAAATGCCTAACCCTGAAACTAAGTATAAGAATTGAATTATGCATCCGCATTATGGGTATTGCATTCTAAAGTCTAACCTCTTACTTGAAGGGGAGGTGCTGCATCTTTTGTTACTCAGACTATTCATTCAAGAGCCCTAAGTTTTAGATCATTCTTATGTAGTATGATCAGGCGTACATTGTATAAAATCCCATACATTGCTTATCTTAAGCCTCCTTGAAAGTTGAGATCTACTTTTGTAAAATTTATAAAAAGTAGTCTAATGAACCACTTTCTGAATTATAATATCAAGATTCAATGCACTCATCGGGCCAAATTGGGATGTTACCGTCTAACCGTGACAGGTTGGCAGCCTTCCTTGATTGGAATTCTATGATCATGGCTGCTTTCAGGAGGGAGTGTTGCTAGTTTTGCAAACAGACCAGAATAAGCTTCCAGCTGTTTGATAAGCTTTGGATGTACCATTTCAAAACTATTATTTGTGGGAGAATTTGTGTCCAATAGGGCAGTGAACTGAAGAAGAACTCCTTGCTTAGCCTTTACAACAATTTTCACAATTTGTTTGGAGTCAACTATCTTCAAGGAAGATTTCTTCATACCTTTTAGCTACAATTTCTTTCTGTTATAGTGGAACGACACATGCAGTTTTGAAAAATCCCAATTGATAGGCGCAAGAGTGCTGAGCCATTGGATACCAAGAACAATATCATATTTGTTAAGTAGTAGCAAGGGAAAATCAACTTTAAGTTGTGAACCTAGCACTTTCCAAGACACATTATTACAAGAGCCAGAGCTTTTCAATTTCTCTCCATTTGCTAATACTACTTCCATAGATTTCGTGCTATCAGGAATTATTTTTAGTTTTGTAGCAAGGCTGACATCTAACAACTTGTTTGTAGAACCAAAATCTGCACAATCTTACTTTGTAAACTCCTTGCAGTGTCATTGTTTCCAGGATAGTTTCATTAGTGAATGCTTACAAACACAACTTAAGATCAGATTCTTCTGCCTCAAATTCATCTTCAATTGAGAATAGTTTCTTACGTTTGTGACCCATACTCAAATTCTCATCATAGTAGAAACAAAGGCCCTTAGCTTTCCTGTCTACCATCTCTTCCACCGTTAATTTTTTTACCGTTGTGTTGCTTTTCTTATCCACAGAATTCTTTGTAAACGCATTGGCTGACTCAGGAGCAACTGTTTTCTGTTTGTTATCTCCCTATCCCATTGAAGCTCTTGTTTGAATCAATCGTGATTCAAACAATTTTGCAAAACGCAATGCAGTTCTTAGTGACGTCAATTTCTGAGCATTAACATCATACCATAAGGTGTCTTTCAATTCTCCATAAAAAAATTGATTTGCTGGTCAGGGGTGACATTGCCTCCTTTGGAAACCAGTTTAATAAAGGTGGTGTATTAATCCTTCACAGAATCTGTTTGCCTCCATTTCAACAATTCTTCAAAGTATCTTCAAATTCAGAAGTGCCACACCTAGACACAATTTCACTCTTGAAATCTCCCTAATCTACAATTTGTCCTTTCGTTAGAGCTGGTACTGTAGTTGAACTTTATCATCCAAATGCTCTGAGGTTAGAGGAACCTTATTCTTGTAAAGCTCAAAGTATTGTTGACAATGATGAAACTAATTAGATCTTCCCCTACATTACATCTTTTGAATTTCGATCTACCAACTTGTGACAATAAACTTGGTTCTGCAGCATGATCTGTCAGATGAGAATAAGCAAACTGTGATTCAACTCTACCTTCCTTTCTAAAACTATTATAAAAAAGCCATGCATACCAGAGATTTTCATACGAATTAATCGAGTATTCACGGAAGTAATAGACTCTTGCACAATTTTTAATGTTTGAGCACAAGCATCAATAGTATTTTGCAGATGTATCTATCCCAAAGCTATGTTCGTAAAGTCTGGTTGATTAAGAATTACCTCCAAGTTCTCTTCCTCTGGCAGTTCGTAATTAGTAAGATCCCTCGATTGGTACTACTATGATACCACGTTGATGCAATCTCTAGGTTCGGTAAAATACCTCTGCTAGTGCCGATCGCATCTGCTCCAAAATTCATCATTTTAACTAACAATTACTTCAAAATAGAGAAGAATGAGGTGAGGAATGAGATGAATAGATGAGAATCTAGACGAAGAGAGTTAGAAATTGGGAAAGAGAACAAAGGACAGATAGGTGAGAAGAGAGCAAGAGGATCGGGAAAGAGCTCATTTTTAGCACTTATATCCTTTTTCCCACTTATAATTTTCCCATTCTGTACACTAATTCTTACATTAAAATTCAAATTGTTTAAATATCCTGCCTAAAATCAAAATTTTCCAACAATTTCTTTTGTTCCCCCCAAATTTTCCTGACCGTAAAAACTAACTCTTAACGGCAAAAATACAATTAGAGTATCAAAACCCATATTTGCTACTGTTCATATCAAGTGGCGACTAGTCAGAGATACACAACGAAGCTTGAGATTGCCGGCAAGAAAATTAGGGGTGACGCCGGCGGCAATCCGAGTGGAGCTAGGTGCGGTGGAGCAAGAATAAAATATGCCATCATAACATAGCTATCGTCTCCACGGGTAAAATAGCACTACTGAAAGGAAGAGCACAGGTGAAATTCAACAAAATCCAGAACTAGAGCGATGGCCAAATCTAACATTTTAAAATAATACACATAAATCAAGGTCACAATCAAACCCAATTAATATTTTCCCTCTACAACCACTCAATCAAGTACTCTTATCATGCATAAAACGCATTTACATAATATTATGAGTCCATAGCTTCACCTAAACCTATGGCTTTATATATAAAAGAAAAGGAAGACAATGCAACTTGCACAATTTGCCCGTATTACCATACTAACCTTCTGTCTTTCAACGTCCAATGAATTCTGGATTTGGCAAGTAACTGTACAAAGGTTAGTGACGTACATAGCCCAAAGTATCTGCCTGCAATTAACAGATACAAGTTGAAGACATAAATTTACATAAATACACATTCAGCTAACGGACTTCGGAATCTGAGTTCACTTGCATAAAGAATTGAACCTAAATTTGGGAGTAACCGTCAGCAAAATTGTTGGAAAACTGGGTTATGCCTTAAACAGTTCTGACCGCCATATCTGTAAGCCAATCGAAGAATTCCATAACACGCGGAGTGTAATACCCTTGTATATTTCCTACTACAAATATCTAGGACAATTTTTAATTAACGTTCAAAGAACATTTTCTTTTGCGCATCAATTTTTAGAAAATTGTGTACAGTAAAAATAGTTAGTGTTGAGCATGCATATGATTCCAACCTAGAATTTGTGATACACTAAATATGTTTTGTGTGAACTTTACTCTATGGAAATTAATATGAGAAATAGTATCATGTTAGTAAGTTTATCTTAATGTGAGATATGTATTAGCTATGCAATTTAGGCTTCAAGGGTTTAATTCTAATTTTGGGTTGGGCTGCAATTAGAAAGACGAACCTTTTAGACATCCCACTTTTAAAAATTTATATCTCATTATATACACATTTAATACTTCTGAAATGTCAAGGGCAGAAAGTAGACACTACGAAGTTTTCAATGCAAAAAAAAAAAAATCACACAAATCAAAGATCTACATTTCGAGTTGTGATCATTTGAATGCAGTGTTGTAACAAGAAATTCTGCACGGGATTACTTAAATTTCCTTGGACTTTAAATATAGATTAGGCATTATATGAGAACGTGGGAAAACATGTCAATATCAACGAGTGGGTTAAGCCTTGACAAGTTTTTTCCTTCCATGCTCTTCTCTTCCCTGTTCTTCCTTTATTTGTGTCCGCCGCAACTTCACCAAATAATTCTCTCCATTCTGCTGTTGGTTTGGAAGAAAAAAGCTTTGCCTCCTCTAGTCTGCCAAGATTTTCTCTTGGATTTGGAATTCAAACAGTAAGCAATTCAGTCTATTTCAGTAGGAATTACTAAGTTTCATACTTTATATGATTGTTGATGAATTCTACTCATGTTTGTCATTGCTCTATGCTAATTATGAGATGATTGTATGAGTTACGATGTAGAACTTTAGTTTTTGTGTAAAACCCATGATTTGAGTCAGGATTTTATATTCAGAACTAGTTGGTTCAACCGTTATTTTTGAGTCGAGTCAGTCTTACAATACATGTACTGAGTCGATGCCAGTTGTGTGTATGAGCTATGAGGGTAATGCGTACCCAAGTATATGATGATAACGTTATGAACACAGCAGAACATAATGAGTTATCAGAATATATGAGAGTATTCCAGTTATTTTTTTCTTTTTATATATAGTGGTTCGTAGATTTAGTTTTAGGCCGTTTACTGCGTTAGGACGCGTTACTGGTGGTTTGGGTGGGTTGATAATTCTAGAGCATATCATTATGATGTTTTCATGTTTGTTTGATTTTATGGGATTTTTCCCGATTTTGTTTAGGATTTAATACAACATAGTTATTATTCTTGACTCGAGCCAAACACAAGTCAACTATTATTTACGATATTGCCACCCAGTTATTTTTCTCCTGCCTCCCCCTGATGTTTCTTCCTTCTTCCCCATCCAAAACCCCTGCTCAACACCGCCCTCGTGCTGTGTCACCGCCACTGATGTGGCCGCCACCCTGCCACAGATCGGTGCCGCCTAGCCCTGGCACGGCATCGTCGTGCTGCCCCGACCAAACCCGGCCACCATCTGACCGCCGCAACGCGAGGAAGCCACGCCCTTGCATCATGCTTCAGTCGCCGATCGTGCCGCCGGCGACCATCACCGCCATGATCGGGTGGTCGCCTCGGCACCCTCGACCACCCAACAACCTTTCCTAACCAGAGTGGAGGCCGTCACTGGCCAAGCCGGCCGAATCGAGTCACCCATCGCTGCCGGCTCTGTTTTGCCATTTTCCGGTGAGCCGCCACTTCCATCGTCCATGTCGACGTAGTAGATGAGTCGGGCTCGCCAAGCTGGTCCAAGTGTACCCAATATCCTTACTTTTCGGCCAGTAGATGCCGCCGGCGGTTGTCGCCGAAAACTGCATGACCTTGCCGGAAAACCACCGAAACTTGCTAGAAAACCAGATCTTCCTCCTAGTTCATCCAATCGAACCTAATCAACTTTGGACGCCACCGAGCGTCGAATTCAAGCTCCGAGACATGTGACAAAACCCTAACCGTCACAGATCGCTAACGACGTGAGGTATAATTACCTCCAAATTTATAATTTAAACTTGATGATTGTTAGCACAACGTGTTAGGGTTGATTTATTGATGTAATTATTGCTTAATTATGGATGAAATGATGAGTTGCATAATGAGATTAAGTGTGAATGAAGAATAACTGATCTAATGAGAGCATGATAAGTGACTACGACGTAACATAGAAAAACACAATAAGATTTGTATGAATAGGAGGAGTAAGAATTACTTTCATACTTATGATTATTTGAATGTTGATTGATGTTGGTTGTATTGTGAGTGCGTATTGGTCATGTCAAGTTGATGCAGCATTTAGTTAACGGGCATTAGTATTTAGTTTTGATGTGTAGGTACGGAGTAGGAGCTCGCCGCCTAGGCGCGAAGACACACTTGGAGCTTCTACCAGGTCTGTTTAGGACTCGTCTCTGTTTTACCTTCTCTTCTATTGTGTATTTATTTTATTATTTGCAGGACGGGTAAGTGGTGTTTTATTGGATCCCACTTAACTCGGGCCATTTAACCAAACTATTTTTTGGATTAATAACCCCTCGAGGATGAGATCCTTCGAGGATGATTTCGAAAACAAGATCCACCACAAGTTGCCTTCAGTCCTACTATATAAATCCCTTCCCAGGCCTATATATATAATTTTATAGAATTTTTAGTGAGACGAGAGATGGAGAAACCGACTGCACGTACCATGAGCAGATGCCGTGACAGTCAAAGTGGGCTCTGGATTAGTGTAGCGGACTATTCCATTCCCGAGGGATCCTGACAACTCCGCGTTTGAGTTCCTCACACCTAGAGAACGTCGAGGTTTACGGGTACTGTTTAGTACAGCGCATGTAGACTTGAGGTTTAAAGGGTACTAAAGGCCACTGTGTAAGAGTACTCGGCTTTTGTGCTCAATGCCAGGAGAAATATGGAGGTAAGGAGAGGGCTTCGAATTCGAGACTAGAAAACGAAGTAAGAAAATGCTGAGAGAGGCATCAGCAGCAATAGATCAGTCAGTTCGGGATGCTACCGGGTCTGCAGCCCAGTGGCTCCTCAGTAGGTGCCCTCCAGTGTAACGACCCAGCCGAAAGTGTAACGTAATGGGCTAAGTCATTTCTTTAAAATGGGTACCCCGGAAGTTAAAGATCTATAATCCATTCACACTTATAAATAGGATCTTCTCCCAGTAGGCATTAGATGTGAGACTAAGTTGAGGGATCTTACAATCCACCCACCTTAGGGAATTTCGTCCTCGAAATGCGTATATTTGGCCCGTTGCTAGCCCTAGCCCACGACCTTTCTGGCCCGTGACTGGCAACCTAGCCAACGTTTCTAATCTAGCCCACCATTTAACACGGAACCAGGTCGGCTCTGATACCATTTGTAACGACCCGGCCCAAAGTGCAACGTAATGGGCCAAGTCATTTCTTTAAAATGGGTACCCCGGAAGTTAAAGATCTATAGTCCATTCCCACTTTATAAACAGGATCTTCTCCCAGTAGGTATTAGATGTGGGACTAAGTTGAGGGATCTCAAAATCCACCCACCTTAGGAAATTTCGTCCCCGAAATGCCTATTCTTGGCCCGTTGCTAGCCCCAGCCCACGTCCTTTCTGGCCCATGACCGGCAGCCTAGCCAACGTTTCTAGTCTTGGCCCGTTACTAACCCCAGCCCACGACCTTATTTTTGGCCCATGACCAGCAGCCTAGCCAACGTCCCTAGTCCATCCCACCATCTAACACGGAACCAGGTTGGCTCTGATACCATTTGCAACGACCCAGCCCAAAGTGCAACGTAATGGGCTAAGTCATTTCTTTAAAATGGGTACCCTGGAAGTTAAAGATCTATAGTCCATTCCCACTTATAAACAGGATCTTCTCCCAGTAGGTATTAGATGTGGGACTAAGTTGAGGGATCTCACAATCCACCCACCTTAGGAAATTTCGTCCCCGAAATGCCTATTCTTGGCCCGTTGCTAGCCCCAGCCCACGTCCTTTCTGGCCCGTGACCGGCAGCCTAGCCAACGTTTCTAGTCTTGGCCCGTTACTAACCCCAGCCCACGACCTTATTTTTGGCCCATGACCGGCAGCCTAGCCAACGTCCCTAGTCCATCCCACCATCTAACACGGAACCAGGTCGGCTCTGATACCATTTGCAACGACCCAGCCCAAAGTGCAATGTAATGGGCTAAGTCATTTCTTTAAAATGGGTACCCTGGAAGTTAAAGATCTATAGTCCATTCCCACTTATAAACATGATCTTCTCCCAGTAGGTATTAGATGTGGGACTAAGTTGAGGGATCTCACAATCCACCCACCTTAGGAAATTTCGTCCCCGAAATGCCTATTCTTGGCCCGTTGCTAGCCCCAGCCCACGTCCTTTCTAGCCCGTGACCGGCAGCCTAGCCAACGTTTCTAGTCTTGACCCGTTGCTAACCCCAGCCCACGACCTTTTGGCCCGTGACCGGCAGCCTAGCCAACGTCCCTAGTCCATCCCACCATCTAACACGGAACCAGGTCGGCTCTGATACTATTTGTAACGACCCAGCCCAAAGTGCAACGTAATGGGCTAAGTCATTTCTTTAAAATGGGTACCCTGGAAGTTAAAGATCTATAGTCCATTCCCACTTATAAACAAGATCTTCTCCCAGTAGGTATTAGATGTGGGACTAAGTTGAGGGATCTCACATCCAGAGTGTTCACGAGGAGTATATGATGCTTTCTTTCATATGAGAGTTTTCTCTCATAGCCAACTTGTTATAGTTATTTTATTTTCTGGACCAGTAATAGTTGCAACTGACATGTTTTTATACTATATGTAGGTGACAATCATGAGTTAGATGTCCCAGCCTGGACGGAGGAGCAATGATGTCGTTTGCACACACATGTCAGTCGATAAAGTAATTAATATTTTTGTTATGATGTTATTTTATTGAGAATGACGTGAAATGCTGAGACATGATTAAATGTTAAGACATGATGATAGAATGTAAAACATGAATAGATTGTGCAGTGGAAGCATTGTTAGTTGACACCCAAGCTTCAAAGTGAGTTTACATCATATTAGATTGTGTATGAATGAAATTGTTGATACATGCATGTATATTTATATATATTATTTTGACAGGGTGGCCCCTAATTGCACTTTTAGGGGAAACTTTGTCTATTTTATTTTAGAATTTTTATTGATTTGATCATAATTGTATTGTGGTATGAATTACTTTGTATGTCATCAATGTAGTATTATGTTAGGATTTTGTGCATTTATCCATGCATGACGAGTTGTATTTTCATCTTAAGACGCCGAGATTAGATCCGCACGAGTTGGGTTCGGGTTAGCTTACCTAACCGGGGCCTGTAACATGCCAGTTTGGTTCACGAGCGTGGATCGGATTTGGGGTGTTACATTTTGATGTTTCCATAATCGCTCTATACTATTATATGATTGTTGGCGGGCATGGGAAGAATAGGGTTGGATGCATAGTTGTAAAAATCGGAATCGAACTTTAAATTGGATTGGAAGTGAGTTATTAAATCGGACCGATTTATCAAAAATCGGACAAAATCGGTTCATTTGAATCGGTCAAAATTGGTAATTAATTTGGGTAGGTTATTAATTATATAATATATTATTTTGATGTTATGAAGTGTATTATATTTTATGGGATTTCTTCATATTTTTTTAGTTTTTTCTAATTTATTAAGTGTTAGTTATTATGTTTGACTCGGGTTCACTCCAGTCAACTTTTATTTATGAACGTGCCACCCAAAACCCTCACCTTGACCTTTCTCTTCTAACCTTGATCGCCGCCCTGATTCAACACTGCCGATGCTTCCTTTGACTGCCACACAACCGCTAATCGACGCTACTGCATCCCCCGAAGCATCAATGAGTTGTTCCCCTAGCCGTTCCGCCCACCGCCTGGCCTCCACGATGGACAGAAGCCACTTGATTACGTCGTGCACTTGACATCATTTTGCCGTCGGCCACGCCACTCTGCCATTGTCATACTGCCATCGTCCACGCCATCCCCTTCTACCCTAGGAAGCTTTTCCGCTTCCTGTGTCGCAACGCTGAGGCTGGCCAAGGGCCGATCAGATAAGCCAATCGACCTGACCGACTCAGGACCGCTGCCCCGTCTCCTTGCTCCCCGTCCAATCCTCTCTGTTTTGTACTTAGCCGAGTAAAATCGGCTGATTTTTACAATTATGGTTGGGTGGGTTTTCAAAATTTTATTTTTCCCATCTTGTTAATACTTTTACATATAGTTTCCTTTAAAAAATTATATGCTACTGTAAATATTTATTATGAACATTTTTGTATAAATTAATTATTGTAAATAGTTTTTAAAAAAATTAATGTAAGCTTTTGATATAAACTTTTTTATTTGTAATTAAATGTACATGATTATATAAATTATTTCTTATACATATTTAAGTTTTGACTCTTAATATTTCTATGTGTTTATTTATATTATTTTAACTTAGTAATCTACATTTTACAAATTATAATAATGTATAAAACTATAAGATATAGAATCATCTACTTTTCATTCTATTGATGAAGATGTTTACTTGATTACTAATTTGACCTAAATACTAATATATTTGGTAGTTATTATATATAAAATATTTACTTATATTATTAATTTCGATATCTCAGTATTTTAGAGATCTCTTCTAGATCTCTCGAGGACCCCTTATTGAGATCCATCCGAGATGAGACCAAAAACCAAAAGGGCGAACCTCGGTCATGCATACATTATAGTTAGATGTAAATGTGGTATTTGACAGATGTTATCATTATTTATCCATAGTGTAAGGATATAATGTTGCTGAGCTCGCGAGGATACGTAGTGGCGACACTTATTAGTCAGTGGATACTTATTCTCGGTTTTTAGAGGACTTTGTTTTCCAAGAGAATTTAGGTGACTCATTACAAATATAAATAACATGCTCATGCAAGATCCTGTGTTCTTATTGTTATAATTAATGTTCTTTCTTTTGGCTAGGCATTTGCCTTAGATGTGTTTGCCATGGGGCACGCCGGTGATTAAAACCCATAATAAAATTTCTATTTGTAACAGGCCCATAGTTGCAAAAATCGGAATTGATTGTTGAATCAAATTTGAAGGGGGTCATTGATTTAGACTAATTCATCAAAAATCAAATAAGAATCCATTTAATTGAATTGGTCAAAATCGATGGACAATTTGGGTGAGTTATTAGTTATAGAACATATGATTGTGATTTTATAGTGTCTATTATATTTTATGAAAAATTTTCCTATTTTTTAGAATTTTTTAAAAATTTATTACGAAATAGTTATTATTTTTGACACGAGTCGGAGTCGAGTAACTTTTATTTATGATATTCCCATCGACCATTTTTTTCCCTCCCTATGCTGCTCCTCCCCCACCCAAAACCCTCGATGCCGCTCGATTCACGTCACCAACATTGCCATTGGCCGCTGCACAACTGCTGAACGATACCGCTAGTCACCACCAACACGTTGTTGAGTCGTTCCCCATCTTTCCTCCCACCACCACCCGGTCTCCAATGTGGAGAAGGCCGCAAGTTCATGCGCCCTATTGACGCGATTCTGCCGCTACCGTGCCGCCATCTCTATTCCAAAGATCTCGCCATCCCTGCACTGCCGCTTGTTGCCGCTTGTGCGACCCTAGCTAGGGCATCACTTCCGGACTCTGATCGCTGCCCCTCCCCTTCTCCCCACCCCATCCTCCCTCGGCATCATCACCCATGCCTAGCTTGCCCGACTCTGAGCCGAGATAGCTTGGGATCAATCGGATCAAAATCGGCCTTGCTCGGTTGATTCCTAGTCTAATTTTTAGGTAAACTTAGTTATTCATTTTTTACTTAGTTTTCTACCAAGCCTTGTTAAATCAGCCGATTCTGAGTGGAATAGGCTGAGTTTTGCAACAGAGAATAGGCCAAGGGCTTTTTTCCATTAGTGAGTGGAGTTTAATTATTGTGAAAAGATGATCTAAGATAGAGTCATCACTTTGCACTTAGCTCGGATCAACAATGTGTTATCGCTAAGTTGGAGTTGGAGATGGTTCAAATATCCGACATTTATGAATTCAATTAGAATATGACCTATTTATGTTCGATCCGAAATTATTTCGATTTTGATTTGGGTTCAGACATTTTCGGTACATAATATATCTGAAAATATTTAAATTGGATATAGATTTGGGACGATCCAATCTGTATCGGATCCGAATAGATGATATTTTATAAAATTAAAATTTAAAAATATTAAAAATGATATTTTTTTATTATCTCTATTTTTATGTTAAAATTTATATTATTTATATTATTATAGTCAATTGGGTGGGATTAAAATTGAATATAGGGTTGCAGATTTAAATAAAATATAAATATAATAAATAAAATAAATGTAATATTTTGGTCCAATCTAACCCGAACGCGTGCCTAATTGGAGTTGTCACAAATCATTCAAACGACAAACAATCCCGATTGTGACATGTAATCGGAGCTACAGTCTAGAAGTCTAAATTGCATCTCTTATGGAGGTGTCACCATTAATCTTTCCGTCTCGAGCTATGTTTGGTCATAGAAACGACAATGCCATCCACATAAATAAACGCTCACTTAAAAAGTAAAAGCAAGTTAAAGCGAACTTATCTCAATCTCCTCCCCAACGTTACTTTATTTTCCCTCCCACCAACACATGAAACCACACGACATATCAACCTTTTTTTCTTCTTTCTCGGATTCTATATGCCCTTTATTTATGTCACCTGCATGTGGCTACCCAGACTACTTTTCTTATACCACCAGTTGCAGTATTTACAATAGCTACGTAGGAAAAGTGGGGAATATTCATTTGATTCACTTTGTAGCTAGCAGCGAAAGCAAATACAAAAACTTGTTCCTCATGAGATATTGTTCCGCATCAGCTGGGGTCAGTGTGCAGGAAAAAGAGAGTTGAAGAATCTCTCTGTAATTTTCCATCCCACACTCTCACTCTGCTGATCTTATCCTCACACCAGTGCAACTGCTCTTCTCTGATGTTTGACATCCTCAAAACTCTACAGACCACTTTCAAATCTATTAGACCCATCAATATCTTCATCATTTCTTCGTCCTTGAGCTTTCTTTTCCTGAAACATCTTTCGCTTCTTTTGAAATCTTTAAGCTGCATTTCTCTCTGCATGCAATTTATGCACCCATCATTTACTTGATCAGGCAACAACTAACTTAATAATGAGTCACCTCCAACAAGCTAAAATATATATTATGGCCTTCTAATTATAACTATTATTACTTACTCTTTTGACTGCTCTCTTTAGAAGCATAACTAGAGTTGGGTCGACTGCCTCATGGTACTTCTTGAAGTGGGCTCGAATAATCCGGCAGAGACTCTCTTTATCTGCTTTCAAAAAGCTCATAAATGTTCGTATTGCGTCTTCCATTATAACCAGCAACTTGTCTGTGGAAACCTTGGATTCTGCACCTTCCTTGCCCTCATCGCCTGTAGATTGAAGGAATTGGAACATATGCCACTTCTTATAAACTTTTCCTTCAAGGAAATCTCTAATTTGATATATACATATACTCACTTGCTGACAATACCAATTTTACAAGTGCCAACTACTCTTACGAAAAATTGAATTTCTCATGTCACCCAACCCATATTTTTGACCACTGAACCACGGGGAAGGTTCCCATTTCGCTATAATTTGAATCAGTAATCTAAAGAACTAATCCTGTCAACATATAATATAACAATATACCTTGGAACTCAGGTACTTGGAGTAACTTGGGAGAAGATCTTCTTATCCGAGCATATACTTCTGGTCTGCGTCCACTCTCAAAAGGCTCCATCTCAATGAATCTTTGCAACAAAACCTGGAACTGCTGAAACTGCTGGGCCACATCAGCAGGGCAACCCGGATCTTTCTCGTGAGTACCCAAAGCCTTTATTCTTCTTGTATTGTTGTAGTTCCAATGGAGTGCTTCCCAAGCCAAGCATACTTGAGCTACGTAAGCAGCCTCCAATTCTTGGTACGGGGTAACATTCTTCGGCAATTGTTTGCTCATTGTTGTAATTTTTTTCAAAATTCTCTGGGAAACCGATCTTGGGTTCACTTCGATTGACCTTAATGATTCTGAACATGGCAGAGAGATATATAAATCTGAAATGTGTTAACCATAAACAAAAAACCATACAAGCATAGTAATGCCGGATGAATATAGCACACCAGTTTCGGCTAACTTTTGCGCGCTCAGTCGGTCTAGGAGCATCATCTCCTCGTCATATTTTTTGTAAACTGTGTAGTTCTCCCAGCGAGAAGAGCTCCTCCTTGAGGAAGATGAGAAAGGGTCCTCTGTTTCCGAGTCTCTGAAGTTCATAGAGCTCCTCCAATCACGAGAGCTATCCGAAGTAGTCGACCCACCTGTGAAAGACCCTGCCATAATCTCTTCACTTCCATCTTCTTTAACTTTAGTTTTTGGATCAACCCCATCAGTGATGCAGTCCTTATTAGAATCTAAGCAGCTTCCACTATTGACCAACTTCTGATCTCCACGAGGCAATATATCTTCTACTATTGTTCGTCAGAAACCGATTAACTTGTGCATTGAATTAGTATAATTATCGTAGATTAGAAAGGAGATTAACAAATTTGATAAGGACCCATATGTTACCTTTAGGGGCAGCGTCATCAGATAGCATTTCATGATATGGAAGTTCATCTGCTGGCTTGGTTTGGACATGGGGCAAATTACACTGATCTTCCTCTTCATTACTGTCTTCTAATTCAGAAGTGAATAAAGGAGATTCAAAATTTTGTTCATGAATGGTAGAGACGTCGACCTTTTGATGCTCAACATGGTAGCACTCTTCTTCCACATGCACGGGATCAGTACGGATGCTCGTAGCACGCAAGAACATGAGAGTTTCTCCTCCAAGTATATCGGCAACCAGATCTTCTTCCTTGTCACAACTTTCATTTGGATACAGTTCGGTTCCTGCATCTTCATACTCACTCTCATCATCATTGTCCCTGCCAAGGTAGTTTAAACAGACCCAAAACGAGGTAATTAGTTATATTTATAAAGAAAGAAAGGCGCAAAGACAGAGAGAGAGAGAGAGAGAGAGAGAGACTTGTAGCTGTTTGAAGGGGCCAAGTTAAACAAGAGGAAGAGGCAATTGGCAAAGAAGAGAGAGGAGAAGTAGAAGAAGAGGACGAGGGAGTTGAAGAAGATGATGATATGAAACACCATCATTTCATTTCCTATGGAAAAATGGAGCAACCAATATGGCTTTGTTCTTAGAGCCTCTTTAGAGAAAGCAATTAGCGTCCAATTCATGGAAGCAGCCTTACAAAAAGCATTTGGCCCTATACCAACATATCCGACTACACTTTTGACGCTTCGTGCAAACTTTGTTCTCGTTCATAAGTTTGCAATAAGATATGAATTGCACTAAAAAGAAAACATATAATATGGGTTCATGAGACATTCGTGCCTGAAATGGCAAGAAATTCAGTCGAAAAATTGGTTCAGATTCTAAATGTGAAAGATAAGGATGCGCCCAATGCAAAAAAGAAGAACACGTCCTTTTCTAGTGTCTTTGAGATGAGAGATACAATCGTCGCTAGGTAAGTCTTGTGTGCTATACGACATTCAGCATTTTCCCACTCCTAGTACGGAAGATGAGCGGATGTAACTTCGTCATTAAGGTTTCTTTTTTTCTTTTTTTCCTTTTCATAAAGAGAAGAGGAACATTATAAAACCCTAAGGAGTTTAGGTTTTAATAGGGTGCCAGCTGTCACGGGTCTGATCTAGGACCCAAAATTTTTCGATCCTAACCAGTCCTGTGCGGCGTATTCTCACCACAAGAACACCAGCCTAACACCAAGTACGCAACTTTGAACAAACTACGAAATCCTCGCCACAAACACCAACCAGTGTTTGACCAACCTCAACACCCTGAGGTTGCTGCTTTCAACCTTCGCTTGATCACTTGTGCTCAATCACAACTCTAACACTGATACAACACTTCTGGCTACCGACACACCCTGCCGATAGGTTGTTCCGGAAGTCAAACAGCACCACACGCAGCATTGCCCGATCGCCCAACCAGCAATTACACGTATTGGGTTCATGCCGTCTGCCCTTACTCGTCTCAGCACCAGTTACCGTAACTGGCTGCCTTGTAAACTTCGACTGTGACCTAGGATACAGAAGTTCCCTATCTAAACGCAAGCCAACAAGCAAAACATAGATTACAGGAAAACACTTCCTAACCTTATATCATTAACCCGATCATAAGGATTTTACAAGCACTCGAACTACACTCAAGTACCTGATCGGCTTGTGGACAACGCCCACAGCCTCGCCCCAATGTACCCACAAATACAAAGGCGCACAATGAATTACTCCCGAGTAACTCTACCCCGATTGCCAACACCAACAACCTAACAACGCGTACCTGGTTTCCAGCAAGTCGTTGAAGTTCCAGCACTCACCACGAACACTGGCTGCAGCAACTCCACGCTCCTTTCTCACCAGCCACACCACGTTGCTTTCCCTCACAAGGGAACACATCTGGAATCTCAGGAACTCTCTCCTCTCCAGACTCAATTCCTCTCCTAATCCACACACGTATGTTTTTCCAGCATAACCCCGTGCATATCTACACCACGCCCCTTCTGTTTCAGATAACACTAGATCCAGCATCTCTATCCACAAAGATCTGCAATCTCCACCATATCCAGCACCCAGCACTGCTCCACGTCCAGGTTCACCCCCATGGCCTTGTGGTTATCTTCAGAAGTTTGTTGCAGCCTTCACGTCCCTGGATACGCATATCATATCTTCCACCAAGATATGCCCCCAGCAACTTCCATGAAGCTTCCTGACAAACCCTTGGCTGCACCGCTGGTCATCCCGTCTTGCCCACCGGCTCAACCCCAGCAACATCCAGACATGGTTCAACCTCCTCAGCACTTCACTGATCACATGCTGGCAATGGTCGATCACCATCGCACCGCACCAGCATTGTCGCTCGTGCATGCCCATGCACGATCGTGCACACCAGCACCTGCTCACGCGCATGCCGCGTGCACACCTGCGTGCAGTCACTCGCAAGAACATCAACGCGCACCCACGAGCCCTCGTACCAGCGCGCCCACACACTCGCGGGACTGCCGTTCCTTGCACGCACACCTGCGCGCAAGATGGCGCGTGCTCACGCGCCTGTGCTCGGTACTGTGCTACAATGCAGTGCCACTATTTTGCTCGGTACTAGCGGCTGCTCGGTACTCTGTGCTTCACACTTGGCTCAGTAGCTTGCTCGGTCCACAATTGCACCACAACCTCAATCTGCCGACCCAAACACTGATCAACAACAACCTGAGGTTTCTTGACCTGGACCCACCCGGCCACATGCTCAATACACCCAATACCGACCCATGTGCCGACACTACTACTATAACTCGACGCCATGCTCCATCGCCATGCTTGGTCACTCGGCAGCCTCGTGCACCTCGGTTTGTAACCTGCAACTAAACACGGGTTAGCCACGGTATGTTGTTTCTGTAAAGACCCGGAAAAAAAAATTTTCATTAGCTGGTTAAGTATGAATTACCCGGTTAAATTGAAAAGTAATTTCTAATCGGACGATTCTAGTTGAATCAGTCGAGTCAAACACATTAATTATCCATTTAACCATTTAAGTGAACCATACCATGTGCCCATTTAAGAGGCTGAGTGAAAAGGTTAACTGAACCGTGTTAATTACCCAATTACCCGGTTAAAGGAATTATGGTGAAAGGGTGCTTCCACAAACCCTAGCCGTCATTTATTATTTATAAAAGGAGAAGGGAAGGGCGTCATCTACATCTTTTTCTTCCTTAGATAGATGCTGGTTTTCCACCTTCGCTCGGGTAATTTCTTTTCCTTTCTTTTCTTTTGTTGCATGCATATACATGTTGCATAAATCATAAACATGATAAACATAAGAATCAAATAAGAAATCAACAAGGGAAGAAGAGAACCAGGAGGACGTCCTGCTGTTTTTGCAGCAGCAACAACACCATCTTCCATCCTTGTGAGTTGGGTTGACGTGCTGGAAGTAGGGAGTGCTCCCAGCGGTGTTGCTGGCCAGACGTGGATCCACCATGGAAAGGGCAGACTGATCGTCACTTGGGGTGGTTCTGGTCGTCACCTTGATGGGGCAGGACATGGTCGCCATGGCTGCTGGTCGGCCACCATGAATGGTGAAATTAAGGTCCCCATGTGGGGTGTAGTCCGAGTTTCATGAGATAGCAGCGGATAAAGATTGGATCTTTGGGGTTTCCAATCGGATCAGTGGGGTAGATAAAAGATGGGGTCTGAAATTGGGTGGAAGGAAAAGAAGACATGCTAGTTTTGGGTGCGAAGAAGAAGAAGGTATGGGAAAGAGAAGGACGTCGGGGAAGAAGAAGGGCAGTTTTGTAAATATGGGATGACTCGAAACGGTCGAGTTAAAGATAAGTTACAAAAACTGTACTAATGACATCCTTAAATTAGGATAATACAAATCAGTTAAAGAACATATTAATACTAGTAATTAAGTATTGAGTATGGTTAATAATTAAGTTATTAACTAGTAAATAAAGGTTTTATTTGGGATAGTTAATTGGAAATGTGAAAAAAAGGACTTAATAGATTATATCACATTGATAATAAATTATCATTGAACTTACTGGAAATTAAATAATTAATGAAGTCCAACATGATATATTTTATATCTTCAAAATCGATAGTACATCAGTCATATAGTTGCATGTAGGCTCATGCAAAATAAAATTATACTAATGTATAATTTTATGCCCTCATTCAGATTAGGGTAAGCGGATCACAGTCAGACGTAATCACAAATCAGGTATGTATAATAGGTAGAACATCGTGTTTTCCTTGTTGGTAGCCTAGGTTGGCCTGAGCCCAGATTCGACTACCATGCACCGAGTGCAACCGGGGTCAATGAATTAACTCAGTCCGACACTGGGTCGTGTTATGTGCATGAATTTTGTAATGCATCGACATTGTTTTGGAGTAGTGATAGCCACCCCATAAAAAGGCTACGGCCGGGGTGAGTGAGGCACAGCGATTCTTCCATCGCACTGGAGTGCAGTGATAGCCGCCCCATAAAAAGGCTACGGCCGGGGTGTGTGAGGCACTGGCACTGGAGTGCAGTGATAGCCGCCCCATAAAAGGCTACACCCCCATAAAAAGGCTACGGCCGGGTGTGTGAGGCACTGGCACTGGAGTGCAGTGATAGCCGCCCCATAAAGGCTACGCCCCATAAAAAGGCTACGGCCGGGGTGTGTGAGGCACTGTCACTGGAGTGCAGTGATAGCCGCCCCATAAAAAGTCTACGGCCGGGGTGTGTGAGGCACTGGCACTAGAGTTGGCAGTGAGAGCTTCCCCACAAACGGGGCATAGCAATCACCTGAGTGCAGTGATAGCCGCCCCACAAAAAGGCTACGGCCGGGGTGTGCAAGGCATTGGCACTGGAGTGCAGTGATAGCCTTCCCATAAAAAGGCTACGGCCGGGGTGTGCGAGGCACTGGCACTAGAATTGGTAGTGAGAGCTTCCCCACAAACGGGGCATAGCAATCACCCGAGTGCAGTGATAGCTACCCCACAAAAAAAGGCTACGGCTGGGGTGTGCGAGACATTGGTACTGGAGACGGTAATGGTAGCCTCCCCACCAAAAAGGCTACAGCCGGGGTGTGCGGATCACAGCGGATACCTCCTCCACATTGTTTTGGAGTCTAGCGGAATCGCTCCACCGCATGTTAAAATAAACATAAGGAAATAGTGGAATGTACTTGTTTTGTTTTATCTATTATACTATTTAGTGTTGTAATCACTAACGCGGAATTGCCTCCGCAGGTGTGCAGATACGAGATTAGGTGATTGACATCCAGAGTATGGAGCAAAATAAATATGAGGACTCCTTTTTCTATTTAATTGAGAAATAAGTGTGGCTGCTGGGAAACGGTCCAAGACTGTGGGATCTTTATATATGTTATTATTTATAAAAAATGTTTGACATAATTACTTTAATTTTGAGTAACACCTAGCCAGTTAGGCCCACAATATCGTGAAAAATGGCGGGTCGTTACAGTTTCCACCACTCGGATAGCCACCGATACCCCCTCATGGACGCAGGAAACCTAGGGACAACACCCAAACCCTAGTTCCCAGCAACGCCCATGAATCACGAGCTGTAACACCAGCCATGTGGGTAGAAATGCTGGCCGTGAGGGATGCTTAGAGTAGAGTTTTGGGGGTGTTGGGGTGGATTGGCTTGGGTAGGGATAGGATAAGATTTGAAGTTAGAGGATTTCTCGGAGATCTTGACATTAGTGAGTTGTTGCTTATCAGGTTAAAAAGCTGGGCAAGCCCTTCCCTACCGTCGCCTTCTCTCTTTTCTCTCCTCCTTTCCACAATAAACATCATTCTCTCATCTCTTCTTCATTGGTGGATCTTATTCTCTTCTTTCTTGTGCTTTGGTACATCTCCACGTCCCTATTTTAGTTTCCATGCATGCATACTTTGAATGCATAGATAAATAATAGTTGATATTGTTACTACTTCTGTTTCTATTTTTTTGTTTTTTTTCTCCTCTGGTTGGTGGTCATGGCATGCATGGGTTGATAGTAGGGTTACTAATTAAGCGAGTCAGCTCATGAGCATTTGCCTATGGCTCAGTTTGACTCGATTTGACACTCAACATTTAAATGCTCGAGCTCGAACTTGAATTCTATGAGTCAAGTTTGAGCAAAGTACTACTCTACTTGACTTGACTTGGTTATAACTCGAATTCGACTTGGAATTGACTTGTAACTTGACTGGATAATATAATATAATAATATATATAATATCACTTACCTATTCAAAATATATTTAAAATCATAAATAAATGTTATTTTTAACTATGTATTAAATAATGGTGGTGGTGGGGGTGTTTTGTTTTTTTTATCAAATCTGGTTAGTCCTTGTAATCAAACAACAGATTAAAATTTAAGATAGAAACATTATCTGCTCCCAACTAAAATTAGTCCTTGTAATCAAACGACAGATTAAAATTTAAGATAGAAACATTATCTGCCCCAACTAAAATAGTCTTTATATATATATATATATATATATTAATAAGTTCAATTATAACGAGTTATATTTATTTATATACAATAAAATAACAAAGTAATGGGATAGCTCAGTTGGAGAGATCATTCTGAATATCTGAACATTACCTGTTCAATCCATACTCACCGCATTATTTAATATCATTTTTTATTAGATATGCCTACCAGTATTAATAATTTCCTCCACCCTAAGAAAATGGGAAAAGAAAATCATAAATTAGGGCTGCTAATTGAGCGAGCCAGCTCAAGTTACTTTTGACTTTATAATCGAGCTGGTTTCAAGCTCGTCAAAATTAAACAGTTTAAATGTAATCGAGCTCGAACAACATAAAAAATGTTCGAGCTGATTTTAAGGATATATGTTCAAAACTTGTTCAATCTGGAATCGAGTTCAAGGACAAGTTGAACTCAGTTCGCTCTCTTGTTTAACAGTCCTAGTTAATAGGGAAGGCAGCTGGTTGTTTGTAGTTTGCATGGGTGGGTTCGATACTTGCATGGGTTACATGCTTTGACTATGGGTGGTAAGTGTTGGGCTGGCTGTCTTGTACCCTGCCCTTGTCGGGGATGCCTTTGTGCCAAGCCCGAGCGGTCTACCTCTCTAGCGCATGACATCGGATGCTTGCCCTTTTGGTGCCAAGCCAATTGGACTATGACATTGTTTTATTTTATATATATTTTTGATTCCGGTGATTATTAATTCATGTGAGAACTAGCTACTGTTTTGTGTTGTTGTATGTGTTTTATTTTGTTATCATTTTTGGATTCCAGTGGTTATTAATTCATGAGAACTATCTACTGTTTTGTGTTGTTGTATGTGTTCTATTTTGTTATTATTTTTGGATTCCAGTGGTTATTAATTAATGTGAGAACTAGCTACTACTTTGTGTTGTTGTATGTTATAGTTAAACAATTAATTAATGACATTTATTCTATTCATTAACTAATTATAATTAATTAAAGTAGTAAGGATGATGTCCTTACATCTAAATAAGTTAATACGCGTATGGGATCAGAGGTTATTAATTATCAATCAAATCACAATTATAATTAATCACTATTGGATTAGTTAAAATATTATGAATTCATGTGTATGAATGTATTATAACTATTGCATGAATATTTTGTCAGTTAAAATGAGATTAATATTAAATTTTTGTTCAGTGTTTTGATCATTTATATTAATGATGGCACTAACTAAAATATAAAGATAAGAACCTTACGTGATTATATTAGTAAATTAAGGTATGGGTTATTCAAAGACAATGGTATAATAATCACATCAGTACTAACATACTTAGAATAAATAAAGTTCAAACCTTTACCGAGTTAAGTATTTTAAAATAATTTTACGAGTGACATCCTTTAATTTTTAATACAAGCTATATTAAATAATTAGACACGACGTTCTAACTGATCTAAGGATAATTAATTAGAGTTAGTGTGTAATACCTCGATTTCTGGTTCACCTAAGAACCAAATCAGAAATGTTAAGATCAAGTCGATTTATATTTAAATTTGTTGGTCGATAAGACTCGATCGATAAAATAGATCAAAACAACCTTCTTGGTATCATAAGAGTGGATGACATTGTTAAATACGTGTCAAAACACATCAAATATAAGTAAAAGTAAAAAGTAAATAATTGCGATAAACTCAAGTATGTGTAACATTTATCTGGCCTCCCACCAAAGTCGACTGAGGATTTGCAAGATCTACATATAATATATAAAACGGTAGTAACGAGTGTTACTAATAAAAAAAATAACTAGTATAAACTGTCAAATGGGTATTCCATTACCAATGGAAACTTATAAAACTTCAGATTTACCTTACACTGGGTAGTATGCAAATATACTAAAACAAGTGCCGGCGGGCATACACGGCTAATATTTATATTCATACATGCTTATGCCCTCGCATCCTCCATATTACACCCGCCATGATACTCGAGTGTCAAAATAAATGGTTAAGTTAGTACCACAAATCCCGGCTAACATATACAAAAAAATTTGTCTACCTCAGTAGACACTGATAACTCATGATCTTATCATCTGCATATTGTGTATACTCAGCCAATATAACATGCTTATACAGCCATCTAGGCCCATACTTATAATCTGAAAACTAATCTGGCTCAAGCTCCCTCGAACCCACTCGAGATTGACCAAACTGGACAAAACTAAAATTGGGTAAAACCCTAAGCCAAAACTGGGAATCAATTATTAATTAACTTTTATCAATTCATTGTTTTCCGGGATCTCATCCACGTAGTTTTATTAAACTTGTGGAGAAAACACGACTTAATGACCCGACATTGGAAGGATCTGATAAAAGGCCACCGATGCCGCCCTATGTATTAAACATGATTAAACCCGTGGTCCAAGCTCCAAGCATATCTGCACATCTACAACAAGCTCGAACTCCGGAACCTACATCGGAACTCACTACTAAGTAAAATACTAACATCCGTATATGATGCATGCTCGTGGTGCGTGCTCATATCATCAATACATCCTAATAAAAAGAATATACTAAATAAACATACCGCTAAACATACAACACATAAATCGAGACATAATAAACGAGAATAAATAATAACAAATAAATAAATAAATAAATAAATACAATCATGAATAAATAGATGGATAATAAATACATAAAAAATCAATACTCTAATCATAAAATAATAATATCATATACTATGTACTTAAATGGTTAAACATGAGTAAATATTATATATATTCGTGTTAGTAATCATATAAACAATTTATTAAATAAATACATAATCATTCTATAAATAAATAAATAAATATTTAATTTTAATTAAACATGATTAATAATAATATCATAGTCATCATTACAGAATACGTAATTACATACAATTAAATAATAACATACATGCAACTAACTAGTAAATAAATAAATGCATACAATTTAGTAAATATAAAAAGACTAACATTAATAAGTAAATATAATATTAATAGCAAAAAATAATCATATAAACATTCGTCATATATGATAAACATATAAATAAAAATAAATAAATAATAATGAATAAATAAATAAATAAAACAATAAATAAAGAAAAATCATTGTAACATCCACTTATGCTAAATCATGTGAATATGCATCTAAATTAATATAGAAGTTCTTGAATTACCAAAAACGGTGCAACAACAAACGAAAATGGTCTGAAAATGAGCTGAACAAAACCGAACTAAGTTGAACTAGACCAAACCGAACTAAACCAACTCAGTCTGGGCTAATTGCTGGGCTGGGTCAGCTAGGCTGGTGGACACAACACGGGCAAACTGCCCGGAAAGAGGGCGGCGGTGACTGTCGCCGGAGAACGCCGACAACAGCGCAGTTGGGCTCGCCACCAGTCGGGATCAATGGAGGGTATCACAGCAGAGGTGTTGGTGGTGACAACCAATGAAGTCCGGCCACTAGCTGGCCGAAAATTGGTCAGAAAGGCGGGGAGTATCCACTGGGTGTGGCAACGTCGGCAACGGTGATTGTAGCCATGGTGGTGGTCGTGGGTTGTCTCAAAATGTAGATCCAAACAAGATGAAGTTGAGGGGTTGGTCGGATTGGTCGGTGGCGGCTCGTCGATGCCAAAAAATGGCTCGAACGGTGGCAGCGGCGGTGCGAAGCGGGTTGTAAAAACTCCATCGCCGGTGACAACTTCGGTGGTGCTGGTAGTCGTGAGAGGTACAACTGGGTAGCTGGCCCTGAGGCGGTTGGGGGTGCCGATTCGGTGGCCGGGGCGATGCGGAGCTCTGTCGGCGATGCCCCGAAGTGGTGGCGGTGCTAGGGGTGTAACTCTGAAAATGGGGGAGAAAACCTCTAAAAATCTATATATGAAGCTAGGGTTGAGTGGACGCTTACAATTTTGCCATGTGGCATGATCTGAGCGTCTGACAACTCAATGACCACTAGGGTCCACCTATACGTATATGCAATATAAATATGGACGGAAAGCTCGGATCAAGATTGTCTAAAGTTGAAACTGACTCGAATCCTAAAAATAACTCTATAAGAGGGAATCAAGGGAAGAAGGCTAAATGGGCTTTGAACCTTGAACTCAATCAAGTTGGGCCCACAGAGGCACAATCGAGTGATCCGAAATTCCTACAGTGCATGCAAATGAAATACCAAGGAAATCCTAAACATATGCTAAACGCTGAAATGACCTAGATCTAGGCCTAAAATCCTAGCTAACTCATAAAACTCATATATATACTTCGTGTATACACTGATAACTCATTATATATAGTATCATAATTAAAACTATCATATGCATGTCGGATACAGTAAGCCTCCATAACATGATCATATGGTCATCTGAGCCTCATACTCATATTCTTTAAATATTTCTAGATCAAGTTCATTCGAAATGACTCAGGACTTTTTGAACTGGACAAAACTAAAATCGAATAAAACCCTAAGCCGAAACTAGGATTTTACACATCTTATGTAATCCATACATATTCATTGCTCCAAACCTACACAAGACGTTAGTCCGAAAAAAATGGAAGATGTCAAGATGAAATACTTATGCTAATGATGCTCATGTGATGCAACCTATGACCAATTAGTGATTAGTAACCTAACATAAGTTAGTCACTCTAATTAATTGTTCATTACAATTTCTTATGTGATGACTAAACACTAAACACTCATATCTACCCCTACATATAAACACTCTCCCCTTAGACATGTACCCATTTACACACATTAACGATCCCATATGTCATCTCAATAAGTAAATCAGTACAAGGAAAAAGTGTTAAATATGCATGTCTTGCTCTCCCCCACTCCATCATTATCATGCATCTTTAATAAATTGTACCAATTAACCTAGGATGATACTCATCAAAATATGGTTCTAACAATTCCTTTTTTTTATAATTGTCATACTCGAAACACTTGATCCAATGGTTTGCCCTGCAATTTCCCCCTTTTTAATGATGATAATACATCAAAAGCATTTAAGTATTCTTTTCTCCAAATCTATGTTAAGCTAAATCATCTTCACTTAATTTATCTCCCCCATTTTGATTCCCCCAATTTGAGAATTCCAAATAAAGCACACGGGGAACAAGGTGGATGGTGGAAAGGCAATGGTAGAGAGTGTTAATTTATGTTGACGGCTGGCAAAATTAGGGATAACATTGGTTGGCATAGGTGGGTTCTTGTTTTAAACATTTTAAAAACCCAATGTGTTCGGCAGCTAACTGACCGGCAGATCGTCAATTGAACTCCTTTTTCTTAAAAAATCAAGTTCTATCCATAGGTTCAGTACCCAAACTCTGTACCGAAACACCAACTGAGCATAGGAACTGAAATGTGATAAAAAATTCAAGTTTTTTAAAATCCAAACTTCATTACGTAGATGCTTAGAAAATTTGGGTTAATTATTCTCAAATCAAACACACCTTTTTGAAAACATCCCTCATTTACACATTATCAAAAATCAAGTACAGATACACTCCAAGTGGTTTTGGAAAAAAAATTGAAAACGAACTTGATGATTGATGTTTTAATGATTACCCCATTTGAAAATTCTTTTAAAAATCATTTTTAAATTCCAATTTAAAACACTAAACGGTAAAGGATCAAAATCACATTTTAATTTGGTAAGTGCCAAAGGTTTTTGAAAAAGTTGTACTTATTGATAAGAACCATGCAGCTTTTGGTCCCTTGATACATCCATGGTTTTGATCTCCTTTTGCACTTTGGACCTCATCACCATAAGACCATTCTTCATGTGTTGGCACTTGCTTTATGTTTGCTTGAATTGGGAAGAATAGTGTCTAAACCCTTGTCTTGGCCTTTGGTGGTGACCCTTCCTTTTGGCCTCTTAAACACACTTAGTCTTGGACATGTTGATTTCTTCCCTTTAGCTTTGTGCATTTTCTCCTTAGGCACCCATCTACATGCTCCATTTGCAATTGAATCCTTTATCTTGCACATGATAGAAGTACGTCCTATTTTCCTACAAGCATTGTAATATAGAGATGCAAAGGTAGATGGTTGAGCATAACACTTTCTCTTGAGTGAGGAATCCCCCTTTGTCGATGTAGCCAATTGAGGAGCCTTGAGAGATTGGTCCAAACTCTTGAGCAAGTCCTCCTTTTCCTCGAGAAGCATGATGTGTTTATCCTTTTGCCTTGCTAAATCCTCTAAACTTGCATTGATTTTCCTTTCCTCTTGGAGTGAGACCACATCATTTTCCATTGATACTACTCTTTGCCTCTAGGGACTCCTCCAAAATCACATTCTTGATTGAATTCTTAAGGTCTATGTTCTTATGGTCTTCTTCATAGATTCTCCATATAGAGCATTAAAGGTCACTTAGAGTTCTTCCATAGTGATACTTGAAGGTGAGTTGTCCATCTTGATAACTAAAACTTTAATACTAATTGAAGGTGCATGACCTAATGCGGGAAAAGCTAACTATAAATACTCAATCAAATAGTTTGATCTCTTTAATCCTTAGGGTTTTATAATTATCACAAGAATTAACTAAAATAGTAGAAACTATTTAAAAAAATTAAGCACAAGGAAAGGATAGTCACTAGTAGGTAATTAAAGACATATGTAACTAAGTACAAGTAGGCACAATTAATGTATGAGAAAGTAAGCAAACAATAAACGTCCAGGGCAATTTACAATTAGACCCTTAGTGAATATGTGAGACAACACAAGATCAATTTCACAAGTTACTTGTGTTGGTGAATTAGTCAAACTATACAAGTTAGTAGGTGGCTTTGAGCTTGATTCACTTAGCTTCCTACTGCTAACAAGTCAAGCTCATAGCTTGCTATGGCGAACAAGTCAATCGCAAGGAAGCCATGTGAAGTGTGCTAAGAAAGTGTAATCAAGCAGACACAAAAAGGAGAGCATAGAGAGGACACAAACAGTTTATGAAGAGGTTCCCAACTTTGTAGGTCCTCTCTTCTACCCCACCAAGTCTTTTGGTTGGATAAGTATTAATAGCTTCACTATGACAGCCAACTTGTACAACCTACAAGTTATAACAAGTCTTCTTTTATAAGCACCAAGTGCTAAGGAATCTTGCACTCCACACGCTCCAAAGTATCTTGTACTCTAACACCCTTGGAGCCTTCAACAAGCCTTCTTTCTCCAATGTCAAGTGCCAAGGCCCTTTGTGACTTACAAACCTCCATCTCAATCCCCTCCCAAGCGCCAAAGAGTCTTGCAACTTGCTCCAACAACCTTGGAGCAACCACCTTGTAGCTACACTCCCTTCACAAGCTCACACCTTTAGCCAAGGGAGTCTCCTCTTCCTAGAACCTCTTCCTTAAAGTCTTGGGTCACACGCACACTCTCAACACTTTAAGAGTTCACAAACAAGATCAACACCTTGAGCAACTCCTCACACAATATAATCTCTCCTTGGTTTACACATGAATCTCTTAGGAAAATAAGCAAAATATTACACCAATCCATACATAAGCTTGAGGTTCCAAATTCATAGCAACAACATGTAGAGTTAAATCCATCCAAGAGAGTTATCTAAACCCACTCTCCAAGATGTATTTATAAGCTCTCCAAGCCTCTCCTCAAAATAGAGCCGTTGTGACTCAATACCTACTATTTGGCTTACTCCAATGGCTAGATCGTTCAACAATCGAACAATTGACTAATTGTCAACCGAACAATCAGTTAAAACTTAGCCACGTCAATTTCATCTACTTTGGCTTCCAAATGCATGACTGATCATTTGACCAAACCTTCATCCTAAGCTTCACCGAACCTTTGTAAGCTTCCAAACTCCTTGACCAGTTTTCGAAGTCTTGCTGTAGTGTAAGACCCCAAATCTGGTCATGCTTGAAAACCAAATCAGAATTTCACCGGTCCCAGTTAGATCGGCTAACCCAAACCCAACTCCTATGGATCTACTCTCGGCGTCTCAAGATGGAAGATGTCAATCGCTATGCAAGGATGAATGCCAAAAATAAACCTAACATACTACTACATGGATGACATATCAACCAATTCACATACCAAATAATAATGATGAAAATCAATAAGATTCGTAAAATAAGATAGATTGAGTCTCCCCTAAAAGTGAAATTGAGGGCCACCTTGTCAAATCAATATGTTTACATATACACATACACACACAGATATATATATATATATATATATATATATATATCATATATTTTCATTCACATAACTTTCTAATTTGCTGTATAATCATTCTGAAGCTTGAGTCTCGACCCACCTGTGCATTCTATTCACATTCTTCATCAATTCTGGGTCTTGACTTGTTGTACTTATTCAATGTCTAAACATATTGATTAACATGTCATCATTAGTAGGGTTTTAACCCTAAAACGATAGGGCCCACCTCGGGATTTGCATTGTAGGTCCCAAAAAGGGTTAGGATGGTCTAAAAGGTTATCAATCATACAACAAGTATGCAAAAGGCACGTGAGGCACACAGTCATAACATCTAACTATATACCATTAAATAAGACTAAACATGAAAAAGCAGGGCGCGCCGCATCCAAACAAGCGTACCAAACACCGAAGGAGGCTAAGGTCAGGCAACTTATAGCATATCATATACGAACCATGGCAAGAAGGGTCAAACCCTACTTACCCAATTCAAGTAACAACCGAACCGATAGTAAAAACCCTTAGGCGGATAAACCTGGTCTTACAACCTGCCCCACTTAGAAAAATTCTGCCCCAGAATTTCCTAAGGGGTTACACCCGCATAAAGACGCCACAGCACACAACATAAAACCTACAATAGCACTCAACCAAAACACGGACGGGTGCTAATACTTCGAGTCGTCTTTCACCACAGGGAAGAGTCTGGCGAAACGCCGCCGCATCTCATCCTCATGCTCCCAAGTGACCTCCTCAACACCCACAATATACAACCTACACTGCTACCCTGGCAGGCTACATTATGTTTACCCCTCATCCTGTGACACATCCTGCGTTGGTGCCTGCACAATGTCCAAGGCAACTACGCCATCCTATCTCTGCTGACCTTGACCTCGATCCCTCTGACCCTGTAGGCCTCTTTGGCCTTGGTGGCCCTACGTCAATTGCTGTGAGAAGTGCCTGCCATGGCGGTGCAGGTAGTCCTTGCTGCTGCTAGGGCCAGTACTACTAACACGGATGCCTCAGGCACTCAACTGCATGGTGCCCCGTGTCTTTGCACTCAAAGCATGCACCTGCGGTTCTCCTGTAGGCACCTTGACGGTGTCTCTGGCACTTAGAACGGATAGGGCACTCCTGGAAGTCACCTCTCTACCCATGGAAGGTTTGCATCTTTTGGGGGAACCTCTACACATGCTGCCCCTCGGCAGCCTACACCGTCACTCCACCACCTGTCCTCTATCTTTACAGCTATGCTCTTCGGCCCCTTATGGCCAGATGATATGGTGTCCTTGGCCTGATGGTTTAAGTCATGGGCATGCTCGCACTCTAGTGCCCTTATGATGGCCTCTGCAAGAGTCGCACAAGAAAATGTTGCCACAACCGCTCGCAAACTAATGCACAATCCTGATACAAAATGGGCAACCCTCTCCTTCTTTGATAAGGAGCCACCTGAGGCAAACCTCTCTAGCATTAGGAACATGGATTGGTATTCCAATATGGACATAACCTCCTGCTGCCATAAAGAGGAACTCCATCTTCTTTTTTTCACCTAACAATGGTGGAGAAATACTACGAGTTGAAGTGTTTGATTAACTCAATAACATGGAAGTATACATGGTCGAAATAAGTAATATAAGGATAAATTTAAGTATCGTCCCACAGAGAGATGAAGTTCCTTAAATTAATTAAAGAAAATAAAATTAAGAACAAAACGAAAACAATTGACTTAACCAAATCTAAGTAATAACTTTAAACTAAAGAAAAATTTATAATGATAATACTCATTCTAAAGTCGAATTTCCCTTAACATGAATTTAATATTCATCACATCTTACTCTTATCTTTTATTCTCTTGAATTGCTGAGCTAGGATAATTTTATGACATGGTGGCTCCTGCTCCTTCATGCATCTATTATTTTTCCTCAATTTCTACCTCCGAGTGATAATTGATTAATCAACAAAATAACGCATTAAGATTTGCCTTACAATCGTATACAGTGTTATGTATCTCCCAACCACAACAACAAACAAGTCAAAAGACTCGTTGTATGATGAATTATCAATGACTAATCTAATTGATTTCTCCCGAAATCTAATTAAACCTCGTGATCTAAGTAATAGGTGATCAGTCTACTCTTAGCATTAAGAACATGATAATTCAAGCAATCCAATTGAATAAAAGAGTAAGAGGTTGACAATGAATTTAATTAAACCATGTTAAGTTCCATTCTTCTCTAGAACGAAATAAAAGATTACTCCATAATAAAAATAGAAAACATTATAAAGAAGAAACTACTTCTCATTATAAAAGGAAAAGAATTACAAAAACTAGAACTACTTCTAAGCCAAGAGTTGAGATATCCCAAACAACAAATGACCACCCATTTATATAGAAGATGAGATACCAAGGAGATACAAGAATTCAAGGAAGGATTCCACAACTCGATGTAGTCTAATTGATTATGATGTCTGATGAAGTTTCCAACTCCTCGACTTACTCAAATGTAGCCAAAGCTATGTATATCCATCCTCATTGAGCTTTGTCAACACCATAAATTGTAGCCATCAATGGGTGGGGTCTAGCACTCTGACCAACAATTCGTAAGCTTCTTTGTTTTCAATTTTTTCTACATTAAACTCCAAAATTAAACATATCTAATAAAATATTAATTAACTAAAAAAATATAGTAAAATATCACCTAATTAATAATATTTATACCTAGGATTTACAAAATCACATTAAAAATATAGGTAAATATTGTATACTTTAAACACTTAACACACCTCCAAACTTAAACTTTTGTGCATCTCGAGCAAAATATCATAACCAAAAAAATTTTACTACACAAAAATACTTAGTCCCCATTATGTTCTCATATGATTCTTAATCAAACTATCCAAAGGCAACAAGATGTCAATCAAATCAGAAATTCCCTTTCATCAATCACACCCAAAAGAAGGCTCTCTGTGTGTATGTGTAAGATAATCCTTTTGCTTATCCTTCTCATTTGCAACAAGAAAATAACACTCTGGCTCATGTTAAATATGTTTGCCATTTGCCCTCATCTCCACTAATGTAAGCATTTATTTTTGTTTTTAAGAATAGCCAGCTTTACCTTTTGATGGAACCCCATAATTACTGAGTTACAAAGGCTGGTTACTAGCAAAGTAGTCATTGCTCCAATTTTTAAGATAGCAGCTTTACCTTTTGATGCGAACCCTCATAATTATTGAGTTACGAAGGCCCGGTTACTCAGCAAAGTGCTCAATATGCAAACAGAGATAACTAGCTTTACCTTTTGACGCGAACCCCCATAATTACTGAGTTACAAAGGCCCGGTTACTCAGCAAAGTAGTCATTGCTCTAATTTATTCATTTTTTTAAAGAAGAAAAAATATGCTAGGACAAACCTAAAACAACCAGAGCCATCATGCAAATTCTTATGATTAAAGGATTTTTCCTATTGCAAAACATTCATTGAAATCATCTAAACCAAAGGATTGTGAAAATAATATAAGGTAGAGAACCAACTCTCGAATGCAATCATTTACTCAGTTCATCCCTCATATCAATTAATCAAGTTTTCCCAAGAAAGGTAAGACTAATTCACATGTATCTATCATTGAACCAAGAGACTAATATACTGTTGCATAATAAAATTTTTACACTAAACTACACTATATATATATATATATAGCATATCTAAATCTAAACATGAGTCGAGCATGAACAATATGCACAAAATTAAGGCATCCCCCACACTTAAACTAAACATTGTCCTCAATGTTGAAAAAATAAAAATAAAAATAAAGAAAAAGAAGTGAAAGAGAACTCCCTCAACCAATTAGTCGGTGGATGATTATCATGAATAACTGAATTTGCACTTGACCCATTCTTGGGTTGCCTCCCAAGAAGCGCTTGGTTTAACGTCTACAGCCAGACGCCTGTTCCTCATTCTTTATTTAATGTGATGGAGGACTTCCAAAGTTGCTCCCCTTCATAGTAGTGTTTCAGTCTACATCCATTGACTTTAAATGATCGATCCCCTTGTTCAGTCTTAATTTCAATTGCACTGTGTGGAAAAACTGTTTGCACTATGTAAGGACCAGACCATCTTGATTTCAATTTTCCTTTGAAAATTTTCAACCTTGAGTCATATAACAATACCTTTTGTCCAGGAGAAAATGGTTTAGAAGCAATTCTTTGATCATGCCATGCTTTGGATTTTTCCTTATAGATCTTGGCATTTTCATAAGAAGCTCTCCTAATTTCTTCTAATTCAATAAGTTGTTGTAGTCTCATTTTTCCACATGCTTCCAAGTCAAAATTCAATTCCTTAATGGCCCAAAAAGCTTTATGCTCTAATTCTAGGGGAAGATGACAAGCCTTTCCAAACACTAATCGATAAGGGGACATGCCAATTGGTGTCTTGAAAGCTGTTCTATAAGCCCATAGAGCATCATCTAACCGAATAGACCAATCCTTTCTATTACCTTTTACTACCTTCTCTAGAATTTTAAGAATCTCTCGATTGGATACTTCAGCCTGGCCATTAGTTTGTGGATGGTAAGCGGTGGCAACCTTATGTTTCACTCCATACTTAGCCAATAAAGCTTCAAATTGCCTATTGCAAAAGTGAGACCCTCCATCACTAATGATTGCCCGAGGTGTACCAAATCTGGTAAAGATATTCTTCTTTAAAAACTTAACCACCACCTTGGCATCATTCGAAGGTAAAGCTACTGCTTCAACCCATTTAGAAACATAATCGACAGCTAAAAGAATATAAGTGTTAGAGTTTGATGGAGGAAAAGGACCCATAAAATCTATACCCCATACATCAAATAATTCCACTTCAAGAATAGAGTTGAGAGGCATTTCATTTTTCCTTGACAGATTTCCAGCCCTTTGACAGCGATCACATCTCTCAATAAAATGTCTTGCATCTTTAAATAGTGTAGGCCAAAATAATCCCGATTGGAGAACTTTCATCGCTGTCCTAGTACTTCCAAAGTGCCCGCCATAATCTGTTGAGTGACAATGATGAAGTATGGACTCCATTTCATCTTCTGGTACACATCTTCTTATCATCCCATCAGCACATTGCTTGAAGAGAAGAGGGTCATCCCAAAAATATGACTTAGCCTCATGAAGAAATCGTTTCTTTTGTTGAAAGTTCAAGTCCGGTGGCATCTTCCCACTCACCAAGTAATTCGCTAAATCAGCAAACCATGGGACAACACCACTTTCAATGGCCAATATATTTTCATCAGGGAAAACCTCATTCACGGGTGGATCATCCTTAACGTTGTGTGTTTTGCTCAACCGAGAAAGGTGGTCCGCTACAACATTCTCGCTTCCTTTCCTGTCCTTAATCTCGACATCAAATTCCTGCAATAAAAGAACCCAACGGATTAGCCTAGGTTTGGAATCCTTCTTAGACAAAAGGTATTTTAGAGCAGCATGATCAGTATATACAATAACCTTTGAACTTAGCAAATATGATCTAAACTTATCAACAACATGCACTACTGCTAACAATTCTTTTTCAGTTGTAGTATAATTGTGTTGTGTATCATTCAATGTCTTACTAATGTAGTAGATAACATAAAAAAATGTGCCCTTCCTTTGGCCTAATACAACACCTATTGCATGGTCACTGACATCACACATTAATTCAAAAGGTCGTGACCAATCCGGTGCAATCACAATGGGAGCTGAAATCAATTTTTGTTTCAAAGTCTCAAAAGCTTTCAAACATGCATCATCAAAATAAAAAATTGCATCTTTTTCTAGTAAAGCACATAAAGGTTTTGAGATCTGAGAAAAATCCTTTATAAACCGTCTGTAGAATCCCGCATGTCCTAGAAAACTTCTAATTTCTTTCACCGATGTAGGAGGTGGGAGCTTCTCTATAGCTACAATTTTTGCCTTGTCTACTTCAAGTCCTTGGCATGAAACTTTATGTCCCAAAACTATTCCTTCCTGTACCATAAAATGACATTTTTCCCAATTAAGAACAAGATTAGTGTCTTGACAACGTTTAAGAACGCAAGATAAAATAGATAAGCAGTCATCAAAAATCTCTCCAAAAATAGTAAAGTCATCCATAAATACTTCTAGGCCATGTTCAATCATATCAGTAAAGATGGCCATCATGCATCTCTGGAATGTAGCGGGAGCGTTACACAAGCCAAAGGGCATTCGCCGAAAAGCAAAAGTGCCATAAGGACAAGTGAACGTCGTCTTCTCTTGATCCTCGGGTGCAATGGTAATCTGATTGTAACCTGAATATCCATCAAGAAAACAAAAGTAAGCATTCCCAGCTAATCTATCAAGCATTTGATCAATAAAAGGAAGAGGAAAGTGATCTTTTTTTGTAGCCTTGTTGAGCTTCCTATAGTCCATGCACACACGCCACCCCGTGATGGTTCTTGTAGAAATCAGTTCATCTCTCTCATTCTTTACCACAGTTATACCTCCTTTCTTTGGTACACATTGTACTGGACTTACCCAAGTACTATCAGCAATGGGATATATCACTCTGGCATCCAACCACTTAATAATTTCCTTCTTGACCACTTCTTTCATGTTGGGGTTGAGTCGTCGTTGGTGCTCATACAGTTGGACTGCATCCATCCACTAAGTTGATCCTATGCATACAAAAGGATGGATCGATGCCTTTTATGTCTGCTATAGTCCAAGCAATAGCTGACTTGTGATCCTTTAGTATTCTAATCAGCTTCTCTTCCTGCAACATAGTTAGCTCTGAAGAAATAATAACAGGAAGAGTGTCATTAGGCCCTAAGAAAGTATACTTGAGATGTTTTGGAAGTTGCTTTAGCTCCAAAATAGGTGGTACTTCAACTGATGGCAGCAATCTGTGGAATGGTAGATCTAAGGTTTCCACAACTCTAAATCTCCTAGGCAAGATTGGTTGTGAATCTAATACTTTAACCATCTCTTCCACATCAGTATCTTCTTCACAAAGAGAATTTATGGCCTTATGTAATGAATCACTCAATTGATCCCCTTTGTACATTATTTTATCAAATAGTTCAATTCTAGAACAATCATATGTTGCATCCGGGCAATTCATGGATTTAAAGATGTTATATGTGACATAATCATTGTTTACCCTAAGTGTAAGTTTTCCAGTGGCTACGTCGATCAGTGTTCTCCCAGTTGCCAAGAAACCTCTCCCGACGATGAGTGGTATATTGTCATTCCTTCCTTCCATTTCGAGCACCACAAAATCTGCAGGAAAGATAAACTTGTCAACCTTTATTAAAACATCTTCAATGACTCCTTTAGGATATACCAATGACCGGTCAGCCAACTGGAGTGTGATGTTGGTAGGAGCAATGTCCTGGATCCCTAACCTTTTGAAAACAGAAAAAGGCATAAGATTAATGCTAGAACCTAAGTCACATAAAGCATTACAATGAACATTTCCTCCAATTGAACATGGAATCACAAATTTGCCCGGGTCTTTCATCTTAGGAGGTAGTTTTCTTTGGAGGACAGCACTACATTCCTCTGTCATGGCCACAACTTCATTGTCATCTACTCTCCTTTTCTTTGCTAGAATATCCTTCAAGTATTTTACATAACTAGGCATCTGTTCAAGTGCTTCAGCGAAAGGTATGTTAATTTGTAATTTCTTAAATATATCAAGAAATTTTTTGAAGTATTTTTCATCACTTTGTTTCCTCAGTCTAGAAGGAAATGGTACTTTTTTTCAACCTCTTCTGTATGTACCTCATCTTTCTCTTTCCCTTTGCTTCCGAGTAAGCTAACCAATGTAATGGGTTCATGTTCATTGTTTGGCTTTTCATCTTTTTCCTTAACTTCATTGGGCTGAACTAGTTCTTGTAAAGTAATACCACTCCGGGTTGTTACGGCTTTGCAATGCTCTTGACCATCTTTCCTTGGTTGTTCTGGTTGGCTGGGAAGTACACCCTTGGGTCGCTCACTTGGTTCCTTGTTTAATTGCAACACAACTTGTTGCATAAACTGTTGTTGTTGTTGTTGATTCTGCATGAATTGTTGCATAGTTTGTTGCATAGAATTGAACATTTAGATCAAATCCGGTTGTTGTGGTTGAAAAGGAAGTGAAGGAGGTCGAGAATGCTGTGATGGTGGTGGTGGATTATTGAGGACAACAGCCGATTGTGGAGAATTATTCCATGAAAAGTTGGGGTTATTGTGCCAGCCCGAATTGTAGGTATTGGAATAGGGATTGTTGTTCCTATTAAAGTTGCCTACGTAGTTAACTTGATCTGTTGCACATTGACCTGTAGAATGTCCTTGTCCACACCATTCACACCTTGGCTCCACAGCCTTAACCTGTCCCTGCATATTAAGATTTTGAACTTGATTAGCTAAAGCACTAACCTGAGCAGATAAAGCAGTAAGTGCATCTAATTCTAAAACTCTGGTAATCCTCCTTGGGTGCCTTTCTTGTGTTGCATGGTGGTTGCTAGGAACCATCAATTCTAGCAGTTGAAAAGCTTCATGTGGGTTCTTCCTAAGAAACGATCCATTGGCCGCCGCATCAACTATGTTCTTTGTTTGCCCCAACAACCCATTATAGAAAGTTTGGAGTTGCATCCATCTTTCTATACCATGGTTGGGACACTTTTTCAACAATTCTTTAAATCTTTCCCATGCCTCAAAGAGAGACTCACCATCAAACTGCAAAAAAGATAAAATTTCGTTACGTAATCTAGCAGTTTTAGAAGGAGGAAAATATTTTAACAAAAAATTTTTCAGACAATTCATCCCAAGTGGTAATTGCATCTAATGATGACAACCACTCTTTCGCACTTCCTATTAATGAGAATGGAAATAAGCGAAGGCGGAGAGCGTCATCAGAGACACCAGGTTGCTTATACATATCACAAACCGATAGGAAATCGATGATATGCCTATTAGGATTTTCAGTAGGTGATCCACTAAATTGTCCTATAGTTTGTAACATGTTAAATAAAACTGGTTTAAGCTCGAAGTGGGTCGCATCCACCGGTGGTGCAATAATACTAGGTTGTAACCCTCTTGCAAGAGGTACAACCCAATCTTGGATTGCCCTGTTGTCATCATTGGCTACTGCTACAATCGGTGGAAGTGGAGGCATTTGTTGTTGTTGTGGGTCCATGGCTTCTTCTTCTATTGCTTCTTGTGCTCTTCTTCCAATGGCACACAAGTTTCTCAAAGTCCTTTCAATCTCTGGATCACAAGAAAACAAGGGTGACCACACTAATCGATGCATAAACAAATGATAACAAGGAAGAAGACAATGATATAGTATTTTTTTTTAAAAAAATCAGACACTAAAATCTAAAAAGAAAAGAAAAAGACTCAAAATTCTAATCCTAAATTAACTAAGAAAATTCGATCTCCTCGGCAACGGTGCCAAAAACTTGTTTGATTAACTCAATGACATGCAAGTATACATGGTTGAAACAAGTAATATAAGGATGAATTTAAGTATCGTCCCACAGAGAGATGAATTTCCTTAAATTAATTAAAGAAAATGAAATTAAGAACAAAACAAAAACAATTGACTTAACTAAATCTAAGTAATAACTTTAAATTAAAGAAGAAGTTATAATGATAAAACTCGTTCTAAAGTCGAATTTCCCTTAACATGAATTTAATATTCATCACATCTTACTCTTATCTTTTATTCTCTCGAATTGCCGATCTAGGAGAATTATATGACATGGTGGCTCCTGCTCCTTCATGCATCTATTATTTTGCCTCAATTTCTACCTCCCGAGTGATAATTGATTAATCAACAAAATAACACATTAAGATTTGCCTTACAATCGCATACGGTGTTGTGTATCTCCTGACCACAACAACAAACAAGTCAAAAGACTCGTCGTATGATGAATTATCAATGACTAATCTAACTAATTTCTCCCAAAATCTAATTAAACCTCATGATCTAAGCAATAGGTGATCAGTCTACTCTTAGCATTAAGAATATGATAATTCAAACAATCCAATTGAATAAAAGAGTAAGAGGTTGAAATAAATTCAATTAAACCATGTTAAGTTCCATTCTTCTCTATAACGAAATAAAGGATTACTCCATAATAAAAATAGAAAACATTATAAAGAAGAAACTATTCTCATTATGAAAGGAAAAAAATTACAAAAACTAGAACTACTTACTAACCTAAGCCAAGAGTTGAGATATCCTAAATAACAAATGACCACCCATTTATATAGAAGATGAGATACCCAAGAGATACAAGAATTCGAGGAAGGATTCCACAACTCGATGTAGTCTAATTGATTATGATGTCTGATGAAGTTTCCAACTCCTCGACTTACTCAAATGCAGCCAAAGCTATGTATATCCATCCTCATCGAGCTTTGTCAACACCATAAATTGTAGCCATCTAATGGGTGGGGTCCAATGCTCTGACCAACAATTCCTAAGCTTCTTTGTTTTCAATTTTTTCTGCATTAAACTCCAAAATTAAACATATCTAATAAAATATTAATTAACTAAAAAAATAAAGTAAAATATCACCTAATTAATAATATTTATACCTAGGATTTACAAAATCACATTAAAAATATGGGTAAATATTGTATATTTTAAACACTTAACAAGAAGAACACCCTAAAAGGTTGTGTGGGCAAATACCCGCCAAAGTCTTCCCATACTCTGTATAGCCCTAGTGGCTACGCGTACCCATAACTTGGGGGACACCCCAAGGGTACCAACACTGATCTAGCCGTGTCAATCCACTCCAATGTGACCTTGGGATTTGTGCTCCTATAGAATAGATATCCCCCATCTTCAAGAAGCGATCAACATCCCAACGCTCTCCTAGTGTGATGGGGCTACTCAGGGCTCTGACTATGTGAGCCCTCTCCAACTCACTGTCAGTTTGTCTAAGGAGCGGAACTACTACTGGTATCCTTGGGGTTGGGATCTCAAACTGCCCTATAGCCAGTTGCACAGGTGGAATATGGGGATACTAAGCTGACGGCCGTGGCAGTGGTGGTACTTGCTCCAGCTCAAAGGCCTCAATAGGTGTTTCTTCACTTGTTGACCTCTTCTATAGTCTGGCCACAACCATGGCCATCTCTCGAACTGTATCCAACAACTGGGTTATCTCCTCACGGGACTGCTACTGGTCCTCCATGGCTCTCATCTACTCTATCCTCAGGGGTCTGCTGCTCCTCTCGCAGCACCCTAATTAGCTCTGTATGGGGATCTACTACAAGCTCCTACATGGGCGATGGGGATCACTTGTTAGGGGAAGGCTTGTGGCTTAGCGGCTATCTACCTCGGCGTCCTCCTCCTATCTGCTCAGACTATATAACTACTAATACTAACCACAAACTAAGTGACAGAGATGGCTTGCAAACTACGTCTCGTAGACTACCAAACACAAACTAACTGTTCGAAACACCAAAAAAGGAGGTTAGCGAAAACACACACAAAGACATACTTGCTAGCTAGGCTATGGATCGGCACAGGGTGGTGGGGGGTCTTTAAACAGAACAACCACATACAACATACATGCATACAACATATCATAAAGGCATATCATGCAGCATGCGCGTACAACACATGCATCCCAAAAGTGTGCCACATTAATAGTCCAAGAGGTTAGCTCTGATACCAAGTTGTAACACCCTAATTCAGCCCGAAGGGATAGATCAACTTGTGGTATTATAATTTGGAAGCTACTCATTGGGCTATCACATATAGACTTTATGGAAGCAGATCTCAACCCTCCGTGGAGGCTTTAGACGGACACCGGACTTGGTTTTCATAGAATGCGTGCAGAGTTCACACTCCAAAGGCAGATCTTAGACTTAAAGGATTCCCTAGTCGTAGTAGAGGTAGAACATCCTAACAACTATGAACGGTGACTTTAAAAATGTGATGATCAATCCCAACTGTTGAAGAAACACACCCCCACTACAATTTTTGAGGTCGCATGCTATTGCATGTATCATATTCTTACTACTTAGTCACAAGTTGTAACACCCCAAATCCGGTTCACGCTCGTGAACCGAACCGGCATGTTACAGGCCCCGGTTAGGTCGGCTAACCCGAACCTAACTCATGTGGATCCAATCTCGGCGTCTTAAGATGAAGATACGATCCATCATGAATGAATAAATACGAAAAATCCTAACATGGTACTACATGAATGGCAAGCAATTCAAAATACACACCAATACAGTTACGATCAAAATTCTGAAATAAAACAGACAGGGTCTCCCCTAAAAGTGCGATTAGGGTCCACCCTGTCAAAATAATATATACAAGTATACATATAAACATGTATCTATATATATCACGCCACTTCATTCACACAATCTGTTCATATCTCACATTCTGTCATCGTTTCTTAGCGTTCGATCATGTCACGTCATCATATCTTATCATCATCTCATAACATTAAATCATATCATACTATGTCTTAGCATTCCACTTCATTCACAATATAATAACATAATACACAAAATTAAACATTCAAAAATCTAACATGTGTGTGTGTACAAGACCTCATTGCTCCTCCGTCCAAGCTGGCTCATCCATCTCGTGCTTATCACCTACATATATATAAGAAAAACGTCAGTAACAAGCGTTACTGGTCCGGAAAATAAAATAACTATAACAAACTGGCTATGAGAGCAAACTCTCATATGAAAGAAAACCATATACTTCCTCAAGAACACTCTGAAGGGCACTACTGAGGAGCCACTGGGCTGCAGACCCGGTAGCATCCCGAACTTACTGCTCTGCTGCTGTACTGTGCTACTCTCAGCACTTCTTTTTCAGTACTTCTCATGAAACTTTATCCTAAGCCCTCTCCGAACCTCCATATCTCTCCTGGCCTTGAGCACGAAGGCCGAGTACTCTCAGGCAGTCGCCTTTAGTACCCTTTGAACCACAAGTCCGGACATGCGCTGTACTAAACAGTACCCGTAAACCTCCACGTTCTCCGGGTGTGAGGAACTCAAACGCGGAGTTGTCAGGATCCCTCGGGAATGGAACAGTCCGCTGGCACTAATCCAGAGCCCGCTTTGACTGTCACGGCATCCTCTGCATGGTACGTGCAGTCGGTTTCTCCATCTCTCGTCTCACTGAAAACTCGATAAAACTATATATATAGGCCTGGGAAGGGATTCATATAATAGGCCCGAAGGCAACTTGTGGTGGATCTTGTTTTCGAAATCATCCTCGAGGGATCTCATCCTCGAGGGGTTATTAATCCGGAAAATACTCGGTTAAATGGCCCGAGTTAAGTGGGATCCGATAAAACGCCACTTAACCCGTCCTGCAGGCAATAAATTACACATACAATAGAAAGAGTAAATCAGAGACGAGTCCTAAACGGACCTGGTGGAAGCTCCAAGCGTGTCATCGCGCCTAGGCGGCGAGCTCCTACTTCGTACCTACACATCAAAACTAGATACTAACGCCCGCTAACTAAATGATGCATCAAACTCAACAAACATCACACAATACAAATAACATCCATCAACATACAATCAGAAAATCATAAAAATTAATTAATCCTAGCTCATCCTATTCATACAAATTTTTATTACGTGTCTGTAACTTATGTTGTGGTCACTTATCGTGCTCTGACTTGATCTACTTCATTAGGTTGCTTACTCTTCACTCACACTTAATCTCATCATGCAACTCATCGTTTCATCCATCATTAAACATTAATCACATCACTAATAATAAATATGAAAATAATTCTACTCATCCTATTCCTACCAATTTTATTGTATTTTTCCTAAGTTACATTACTCGATTATCGTGCTCAATTTACTTACTTCATTAAATCACTTAACCTCCATTCACTATCAATCACATCATAAATCCTAGCATGCTGTGCTAACAATCATTATCAACTTTAAATAATCAAATCGGAGGTAATTATACCTCACGTCGTCGGCAATCGGCGACGGTTAGGGTTCCGTCGCGCGCCTCGAAGCTCGAATTCGGCGCTCCTCGGCGTCCGAAGCTCGATCGGGCTCCACCGGGTGAGCCCCGCGGAAGATCCGGTGAATTCCGGCGAATTCCAGAAATTCCGATTTCCGGCGGTTTCCCGGCAGTTGCGGGCGGTTTTCCGGCGACTTCCGGTGGTTTTCCGGCGACTATTGCCGGTGGCGTCTACTAGCCGGAAAGGGGTCGTGTTGGGTACCCTCGGAACCGGCTCGACGAGCCCGACTCATCTATGAGGTCGACGTGGTCGGCCGAGGCAGTGGCTCGCCGGAAATTGGCTAAAACAGGGCCGGCGGCGATGGGTCGCTAGATCCGGCCGGCCACGGCGGCGATGGCCTCCGCTCCGGTCGGGGAAGGCTGCTAGGGGGTCGAAGGTGCTGTGGCGACCGATCGATCACGGCGGCGTTGGTCGCCGGCGGCGGAATCGACGACGGGACCGAAATGTGCCGCGGCGCTAGGCGAGCTGATTCCGACGTTGCGGCGGCCTGGCAGCGGCCGGGGCTGGTCGGGGTGGCACGGCGACGTCGTCGCCGAGGTGGGCGGCGTCGGTCGACGGCCAGGCGGCGTCGGCCGTGGCGGCGGTGGCGCGCAAACAGGGGCGGCGCGCGGCAATGGGAAAGAAAAGGTCGGGGAAGAGGAAGAAAAGGGCTGGTGGCAATTTCGTAAATAATACTTGACTCGTCTCCGGCTCGAGTCAAGTATCATAACTAACTCGTATTAAATCCTAAAAAATTTCATAAAAATCGGGAAAAATCCCGTAAAATCAAACAACACACAAAAAAAATTATAATGACATGCTCTAGAACTATCAACCCACCCAAACTGCCCGAACGCGTCCTAACGCGGTAAACAGCCTAATACTAATTCTTCGATCCACTATATATAAAAATAAAAAGAAATGACTGGCATACTCTCATATATCTGATAACTCATTCTGTTCTGCTGTATTCATGACGTTATCATCATATATTTGGGTACGCGTGACCCTCATAGCTCATACACGCGACCGACGTCGGCTCGGTACACGTGTCCTGAAACTGACTCAACTCGAAAAGATAACGGTCGACCCGACCGGTTCTAAATATAAAACCCTAACTCGAATCGTGGGTTTTACACAAGTGATTGGCTTAGGTCTTCTTATTAGTTACATGAAGATGATGTGAGTATTAAACAAGGGTCATGATTACCTATTCCATATACCCTATGTGGGCAATAATTAAAATGTCATAGAATTATACATCATCATCGAGTATCAAGGCATCAAACCCAAATACCTGGACTTCACGTGGGACTTCAAGTAGTGGGAACCATAAGCTCCTCGACCCACGTTACTCTAACACACAAACAGCTTCAACCAAATATGTTTTGTGTACTTGACTTAGCTCCTCATCATGTTCCAGGACTCTAGGGCTTATATACCTTGCAGATGATACTTAGCCTTGCCCCAAAGTATTATAACTCCACGGTAAAATATAATAATATAAAGTTAAAACATGCTAGCACAACTATCATAGCATACATCTTAATTGTACAAGGTTCACATAGTTTGGGCATATGCCAATCACATAGTCATACACAAAATACATGTTTTAAAACAAACAACATAACACAGGGCCCCCACCACCACCGCCAGTGAGCCATCTGATCCATGCACTTAAGCCAGCCAACCCTGGGGAACCACACCTACATATTATACAAAACCACGTCAATAATCAAATAATTTGATTACTGGTCCAAATAACTACCGATAAAATAAAAAGCTAGCAAATGGGTATTCCATTACCCACCAAAAAAATATAAGATACTTCAGAATTACCTCACACTGGGCGGTAAGCAAACATACTTCAACTAGTGCCAACTTGCATGCATGGCTAATATTCATATTTATACATACAACACTTATGCCCTCACATCTTTAATATTACACTTGCCACGATAAAGGAACATTTAAGTTAGTACCACGAATTCCGAAAATGTGCTACGTTACGCAGTACCCTCATACACCGCACTACTTCAAGGATTGAAGGAGTACTAGTGTGACCCATACATATCTCCATACCGCTCACTTTCTTATTTGTGAAATCCGTAAATATGAGCGTACTTATATAATAGGTTTAGGGAAGAGGCTTGTATCATATATTCCTAGAGCTTTGGTTTGAAAACCAACAAGGGGTCTCATCCTTTTAATTTTATTAAACATGTGTAGAAAACACGACCAAATGGCCCAACATCGGCGGGATCCGATAAAACACCGCCAATGTTGTCGTACATCTAAAACACTGTTAAACTCGACAAGAATGGAGTCAAGCAGAGATAAAGCAAAGGAGATTCCTATGGACCTAGATGAGTAAAATTTCGTATTCTAGCTCGCAGTGGAGCCACATTGGCACGCAAAATGAGGCAAAACCTCCACACAAGCTCAACACTTAACATCACTTAATTATCTTCATTAGGTCCTAAGTGAAGTGTTAAACCTTATTAGGTAGCTTAATTAAGGTTTTGATTTCATGTTGACTTAGTGGATTTTAATCAATTCTAGGGTTTTAAATCGAATGGGCTTACCAGACAGTTTTTTGGATGGGTCTAACAACGTCCAAATGGGCTGAAATTTGTATGGATTATCCCTTATACTCTAAGGTTCATAGGTAAATTCCACCATGGCTGGACATCCCAATCAAGGGGAACAAGGCCCATTAAGGTCGGCCTAAGGTGTTGGAACAGTGTTCTGGGCTGCACACAAATTTTGTAACTGTTGGTTCACGGAATAGAGGACTCAAAATGGGCTTGGGTCAGTAGGCCTAGTTAGCTAACACACGTAGCTTGAGTCAAATCAGAGCTAGGAAAATTTTACTTCGTAAATAGGCCTAAGTGTATTTTACAATTTGGGTCACTGGATGGGCTGTTTCTGGAGTTATATGGAACCTAATAAATTTGAAATATACAAATAAAATTGGGAACCTACCCAAATAGCCCCAAAATTGGTCACTGAGCTACTGAGACATATATTAGGTTGTGGACCAAGTTTCACTGAAATTCAAAACATTTAACCTATTTTAAGGTAATTCACTACCGGAGTGAAAAATTAGGGTTTTCACTAGCATCTTTACACTTTCTGTGTAAACACCTTTAAAACATAGCTATATAATTTTTACCCATTCCTAAAATTTACATATTTTAAGTAGAAAGTTAGTATAGTATTATATAATTTTACAAGATTTTATTAGTTTAAAATTTATGGCTTAAAATATAAGACGATCAGAGATCATGGTCATAATCATAAACACACAGGAAATAGAAGGCGTACTTATGAGTGATGTTCATGATTATTTAATGGTTATATTAGGTTTAAAATTTTACCACGAACTCCTATAATTACCATAAAAAATATGGCATGTTGTGCATCAGCAGATCCTACAAACACGGAGACCAAAAATTGGAAAAATGAGCATTTATATCACTATAACGGTCCAAGTGGCCACCTTTCCTCCCTTTTTACCCTCTTATATGCAAATTATAGGGCTTGGAAGGTAAAACACACAAACACAAGTTGTATATCTAAATGTTTTGAGTGCACAAAAATAATAATCATGCAAATTAAACTTCAGAATGCCAATAATGATTTTTATACTAAAACAGTGCATATCAATGACCTACATGCATTGTAAAAATTATATCTATTTATTTACATGTTCAAATAAGATTAATGTGTACTTAAAATTCTCCTAAAATTCAGATATAAATGATAAATATGTTTTAAAAATAAATTTATTGAATCATACAAGCAATACACATCAAACAATGAGACACAGTGACAACGCAAACCTGATTCTAACGAGTGAAGACCAAGGGGAGGCCCTTTAAGGAATCCAACCTCAAAGCCTACCACCCAAGGATGCTAGGAACGTGGAGGGGGTTGCTTGGAGCTCCAAGGAGGAATAATAAGGCCAAAGAGAGAAGAAGAAAGTGGTTGAAGGTGAGGAGGGAAGGAGAAATGGTGAAAAGGTGAAGGAAGGGGTGGATTTTATAGAAAAATGGTAGTTGGTTTGGTGATATCATAGGTATAGCTGCCATACCTATAGAGGTATGGGTGCCATACCTATATTGTTATGGGTGTTATACCTATATCGGTATGGGTGCCACACATATAAAGGTATGGATGCCATACCTATAGGCCTAGTGATGTCATAGAGGTATGGGTGCCTTACCTATGGAGGTATGGGTGCCTACCTATATAGGTATGGGTGCCATACCAATAGAGGTATGGGTTGGATAGAGAAGGATATATGAGTTGGGTTAGCTAAAAAGGTATGGGTTGGGTCAGCAAAAAAAGTATGGGTTGGGTTATCTCAAAACCTAAAGACTTAGGGTTTTTACCCTAGAACGATCGGGCCCACCTTAGGAATTGCACTGCATGTCCCAAAAGGGGTTAGGATAGTTTGAAAGGTTATCAATCACATGACAAGGACACAAAAGACACGTGAGGGGCATGGTCATAACATCTAACTATATACCATCAAATTGGACTAAACATGAAAATTTTGAGCGCGCCGCATCCACACAGGCATACCAAACGCCAAAGGAGGCTAAGGTCGGGCAACTTATATTATATCATATAACATCTAACTATATACCATTAAATTGTACATAGCTTCAGTGGTGTATAGGGTAGTAGAAATTTATTTTGTGCCCATCCATGACACAAGGCATAATCCAAGAAAGAAGCAAGCTCCACCAGTATTCTTTCTATCACTCTTTGATCCGACAAAGTCTGAGTTAGTGTAGGCATAGAGATCAAAGTTTGTTTGCTTGGGATGCTATAAACCACAGTTCACAGTGTGCATGACATACTTGATGATATTTTTTGCTCATCCATGACACAAGTCATGATCCAAGAAAGAACCAATCTCCACTAGTATTCTTTCTATCACTCTTTCATCCAACAAAGTCTGGGTTGGTGTAGGCACAAAGATCAAAGTATGTTTGCTTGGGATGCTATAAACCAAAGTTCACAGTGTGCAAGACATACTTGATGATCTTCTTGAATGGTTTCAAATGTGATTCGCTAGGAGTAGATTGAAATATAGCACAAAGACATGCACTTAACGTGATAACCGGTCTGCCTGAGGTAAGATAGAATAGGCTTCTAATCATACTTCAATATAATACTTGGTCCACTGAAGTGCCCTCCTCCTCATCTTTGTCAAACTTTCAAGTAGTTCTCATGGGGAACTTGGACTCCTTAGCATTCTTCAATCTAAACTTGTTGATGAGTTCCGATGCATATTTGAATGCTTAATAAAGATCCCTTCATTAGATTGCTTGATTTGAAGTCCAAGGAAGAAATTTAACTCCCCCGTCACACTCATCTCAAACTCCTTGCTTATAAGATGGGCAAATTTTTCAGAAAGCTTTATGCCGTTGGATTAAAAAAATGATGTCCTCTACATAGATTTGCACCATTAAGAATTTGTCTTTTGATCCTTTTGTGAGCAAGGTCATGCCAATCTTCCCTCTAGAGAACCCTTGAGAGATAAGGAATTTGCTAAGACTACCATACCCCTCGAGCTTGTTTGAGACCATACAACGTGTTCTTGAGCTTCTAGACAGGGTTGGGTTACTTAGGATCTTCAAAACTTGGGCGATGCTTCCTGTAGACTTCCTTCTTAATATACCCATTCAAAAAATGTACTTTTGAGATAAGTTTGGTGCATGGTGAAGTTGTGGTAGTAAGAGAAGGAGAGCAACATTTGGATGGATTCTAGCCCAACCATTAGAGCAAAGGTCTCTACTTAGTTAATTCCTTCCTCTTGGCTATATCCTTAGGCCACCAACAAGCCTTGTTTTTGATGATGTCCCCATTCTCATCCAACGTGTTCTTGAATATCCATTCGGTTCCAATGATGGGATGATCTTTGAGGAGGGGGAACTGGAGTCCACACTGCACTTCTCTTGAATAGGTTGAGCTCATTTTCCATTGCCAACTGAGATAAAAAGGTCCAATATGAGTTTAAAATGTTAACTCTAGCATAATTTGGACTACTTGAATTGGTGATCCAATCACCAATTCTTTTAGATGGTCCTTTAAAAATTCCAATTCCTTCTTAGGAATTTCTTCACTATTAGGAGTAGTAGGAGCTTTCACAATCACTTCTTCTTTCGATTTATCACAATCAATTTGAATTTCCTCAGTGATTTTGACATTATCAAAGACCATATCAGAAGATCCTTCCTCTTAAAGAGTCTCCAAGTTTATATTCTATGAATCTTATATAGGTGAGTTACAGCTTAAATGGCTTTTATGAGCTACTTTGAACCACATCCGTTTAACAAAATTGGAGGGTCAGATTTCTTTTCCTCTCATTAAAAGTGTTCTTTTGAATTCCTATATTACCCTTTTCCCTTATTCAACACCTAAACCAACCACCTAAGATCGATGGCGGATAACGTACCAATGTTCTTCACTTTTGGGCTTCAATCATTGTGGGCGACATGAGCAACAATAGGTGCTGGAGATAAGGTCACCATCAGTGATGCAAAAGCTGGAGGTATCAACGGTATAGTGCGGCCTGGTTGGTCGTTGGAGAGACGAGACTAGAAGCTGTTGGTCAGCAGCCAAAGATCGAGCTTGGTCAGCACCAGCTCTTTTCCCTAGGCGAGGATCGGCTACTCCTAAAGTGGGATCAGTCCGGCAGGAATTGTATGATTTTTGAATCAAGCAAGCCAGTTTGCTGGCCAGTTCTTCCACCGTACTGAAACTGTTGAAGCATTGAAATGCAGTCACGTGTTACCTTTATCCCGAGTTCCAATTACTCTGTCACGATGTCGATTTGAACGACTCAAGCAACTTTCCTGCCTAGTAGATCGTGATTGATCTATCATCCTCCTCATTATAGTCCTCCTAGAATCAATAGCATTTCGTCGGAATACATCCTGTCTTTTCACCTTACTAGTCTTATGCATAGTAAGTACTATAGCCCCAATCATTGCTACTAATAAAATCAGACTAGGAACCAAAAATCGGACGGAATAGTAGGTCGGTGGAAGGAAGAGAGGCTCACTTTAAGACTTGAGACTTGGGAGGAGACAGTGATGCTGAAGTGGCGATGGGAAGAAGGAGTGGAGGGTGTGGGTGTTGATGGAAGGGTAAAATCGATAAAGAAAGGATAAGGGGTGCCGATTTTTACCGTTGAATTTAATTTGATGGATGAAAAAAAAACTCATAAAAGCTAAAAGAGCTATTCAAGGAGTATTCTAGAAAAATATTATTTTGATTTTTAGAATCAAATTTATTTAGTTGATCATTGTTGTTAAGAATTTAACATTTAAAGCCAAATACTTTAAAGTGAGAGATTAAAGGGATTTTACTAGAATAGAGCTCATAAGTGGTTTTACAAGGAGAGGTTATTATAAATATAGCATGAGGTGTTGATAGCTTTAGCCCAAAACCTATAAGGAAAGTTTTTATAAATAAAGAGAGTCCTTGCCATTTCAACTAGGAGAGATATATTTCTTCTCTCCACTACTTCATTTTGTTGAGGGGCCCTGTCGCGAATAGGTGATGCTCAATTTTTTCTTGTTGCAGTATGAAAGGATTTCGATATGCAACAGAACAACTTAAACACTTGAATAAATAAGTTAGTACAGAAATGTAAATATAAAGGATCTTGACAAGGAGCATAAACACAAAAATTCTTTAAGAGTTTCCAACTCATACTCTTCTTTTCTACACTACCGAATCCTTTGGTTGTGTAGAGTTTCGATACTTCACTATGGACAAACCTTAATTGGTATAGTGTTACTCCTACTTGTCCTTGACCAAGCATAACTCACGTGCTTCACAAGCCCATGTATCTTTCATTGCACTCAACCTAGAGCCGGTTTTATAAGCTACATGCTTGTCCTTCACCCCTTGACCATAAGCCTGACTTCACAAACCAAACTGAACGCTTACACTTATAACAATTAAGTCACTCCATACTTGAAGTATCACATGACAACTAGTACAAGCATAATACAGGATCACACCCAATCTTGCAACCACTTATCACACCCGATTAGTGTTACAACAATCCTTACAAGATAAAGAAGATCTTTTACAACTAATGCTCAAGAGATACAAATGAAATAACCAATTGTGGCACAATCGCTTGATGCCTAATGTTGATAGTAGATGAACCTTTATCGGTAGCTTTCTCCCACTACAGCTCTCAACCTTAGCCAAACCTGACACCTTAGAACACTTCTATCAACCTTGAACGTGCAAATCCAAAGGTATTATCCAAAAGCTCTTTGCTACCTCAAAGCTCTCACCTTTATAGAGTACCAAGTCAAAGTTTCCAACCACTTGAGTTATAAATTTTGAGGCTCTTCCAATTTCCATCACTAATTTCCTACTCAAGTTCAAATTCCTTGTACAAAGCATTAGGCTCCACCTAGACATTCCGACCTTCAAGGATTCCATCAAACCTTTAGCTTATGTCCAAGTCCAAGTCCGAGACTTCAAGACTGAGACCAACGTCAAAGTCTAATAATTTCATGTCCATGTATAATCCAAAATTTCACAACATTCCTAAATAATCCAATCATTATTGTACATTGAATTAACTTGCTCTAATTCAACCGAAACATATCATAGAGAAACACTTCATGATTAACATGAGTTAAGGTTTCATCATCAAAATTTAAAATGAACAAGTCCAAGACTTAACAATCTCACCCTTTTTATGATAACAACACATGTAGCTTATAAAATAGTTTATAGGCCAATTCTCATGAAGCAAGCACCAAAAATTCAATTCTTCACAACTTTTGCTCCTTATCTTCAACGAATGTCTTCAACGCTTTGAAAAAGTCAATAGCCAAGTGCACTTCGAGAGTGGATCTTTTAGCTATAAGAAAGTGTTCACTTTTATATACATCTCAACAAAGTACAAAACTCAACTCTTGAGATGACGAAAAATAGAATAAACACACTCTCCCCCTACATTTATGCTTGCTCCCACTACATAAGGCAACATGTATCCTTCTCCCACTTTGTCATCTCAAAAGGACAATGAATACATGAGAGAAAAGATAACATATTAAACACAATAATAATATTGGCAAGTTGTGTCGTCTGAATTGTAAGAAAATGATATCGTCTCAAGGGTATCAAATGCATGTCACAAACATCTCAAATTAGCCTTTCTTTATTCATTTCCATCTAAACCATTCTATCATCAATTGAGCTCATTCGGTCACCCTACATGCCAATTTGCTAACCATAACTCCTCATCTGAGCATCCATAGTCTAATCTAGTGTGCAACCTAATAACATGACTAGCCAAACCATTATTCTCATTCGGTCGAGATGGAATTTCTTCATGAATGGGAACATTTTCCATCTTCGCTTCCAAATTCTCAGGCTCATCCATTGTCACTAGGGTTTCATCAATCTCCCTATCCAATTGAGCTTCCTCATACTTGTCAACATTATCTGGAGAATTAGGCTAAATTCAAGTCTCCTTAGTACTTTGGTGACCTAAACAAGACTCAATTGGGGCAAGACTTACTATTCGAACTGTGATTTCCCCACAATATTGGTGTAAACTTCTCTATTTCTTCACCAACATAGATGTGAGCATCTAGACATATGGCAATCCTGATCTCCTTGATTTCTACAACTAAACATATGGTTAAAATCAAAACAAGTAGATTGATTATTCTTCGGCTTAAAAATAACCAAAGTACATAGATTCTGTGTAAAACACCAGCTTTGGGTTAGGGTATAACTGCATGTTGCCTTACCAAGTTTGAGCCAATCTTGAGTTGGTTTGAGTCCTTTCAATTTTCAGATCATGAGTATGAGGCTCAGATGGTCGTATAAGCATGTTGTGAAAGCTGTATTCACGATATAGAGATGATAGCTTCAGTTATGTTACAATAGAGCTTGAATTATTAGCATATTCTCGAGGTATAAGCATTTTAGATAGGAGTAGCTCAACATTTTTAGGGCTAGATCTAAGCCACTACAGCATATAGTACCCAATTGAGATTTTTCAATTTTTCTCTTTTCCATGCATCTTAGGGATTTTGGACTACCGGAAAGCCCCTACAGACCCAACTTTGATTTGAGTCTCAGAATTTCACCAATTTGAGTTTAGGGTTTTGAGGCCCAATTTGTTTCCTGGCCTTGATTTTTGTCCATGAAGCCTCGATTAGGCTTCTAGTCAGTTTCAACTTTTGTCGGTATGGATTTTAGCTTCTAGGAGAGCCCCACTAAGATTGCAGTCAGTGGGATGACAATGTAACACTCCGATTTTGGTTCACCTAAGAACCGAATTAGAAATGTTACGATCGAGTCAAGTCATGTTTAAAATTGTTGGTCAATTTGACTCGATCGATAAAATAGATTGAAACAACCTAGTCGGTGTCATGAGAATGAAAGAAAATGTTAAATATGCGTTAAAACACATCAAATATAAATAAAAGTAAGAAATGAAATAAATGCACTGAGCTCGAGTGTGTATAGCATTTATTTGTCCTTCCACCAAAGTTGACATAGGATTCGCAAGGCCTACATGTATTATATGAAAAACGTTAGTAATGAGTGTTACTGGTATGAAAAATAACTAATAGAATATGACAAAGGGGCATGCACTGGGCACTGGGCAGTAAGCAAACATACTTAAGCAAATGCTGGCTCACATGCATAGCTAATGTTCATATTCATATATACAACGCTAATACCCTCACACCTTCCATATCACCCGCCATAGTACTCGAGTGGTAAAAGGAACAATTAAGTTAGTGCCACAAATTTCAGAAATGTACTGCGTTACGTAGTACCCTCATACACCGCACTACCTCAAGGTTTGAAGGAGTACTAGTGTGGTCCATAGATATCTCTGACCACTCATTCTCTTGTTCATGAAATCCAAAAAAATACGCGCACTTATATAATAGGCTTAGGGAAGAGGCTTGTATCATAAATTCTAGAGCTTAAGTTTGAAAACCAATAAGGGATCTCATCCTTGAAGTTTTATTAAACAAGTGTAGAAAATACGGCTAAATGGCACGACATTGGAGGGATCAGATAAAACACTGCTGATGCTGCCCTAAGTATAAAACACGATCAAACTGGACACGCAATGAGTTAAACAAAGAGGGAGATTCCTACGGACCTATTGTCTAAGCTCTAAGCGTATCTGCACATCTATGACAAGTTTGGACTCTGAAACCTACATCGGAACCCACTACTAAGTAAAATACTAACATTTCTATATAATACATGTTCGTGGTGTTGCTCATGTCATCAATACATCATAATAAAGAAAGCAGTGCTAACAAACTTATAACTAAACGTGTGGCATGAAAATTGAGACATAATAATAATAAATAATAAATACATAAACAAGAACAATACTCTAATCAAAAAATAATAATATAATTATACTATATAAATATACTGGTAAACACGATTAAATATCAACATATACTCGTGTTAGTAAACATATAAATAAATAATTAATTAAATATATAATAAATTAATAAGTAAATAAATAAACAAACTATTAGTTAATACTTATTAATCATGTATATTAATAATATCATAGTCATACAATACAAGAATCATAATTAAATATAAATAAATAATAACATGCACATAGTAAACAAACATATATATATATATATATATATATATATGCAATTTAGTAAACATAAGAAGACTAATATTCATAAGTAACTATAATATTAATAATAACAATTAATCATGTAAACATTTATTATATATTATAAACATATAAATAAAAATAAATAAATAATAATGAATAAATAAATAAATAAAAAAATAAAAAAAATAATCAAAATATCCAATCATACTAATTCATGTGAATATGGGTTACAACTAACATAGAGGTTCTCAAATTATCGAAAACGATGCAAGAATGGACAAAAATAGTCCGAAAATGACCTGAATCAGACCAAACTGAGTTAAACTAAACCAAGTTGAATGGGCTGAACGAACCTAGTCTGGGTTAAATAAACTACTGGGTTGGGTCGGTTGGGCTGGTCTGGACTGATGGACACGGAGACAGGCTTGGACTGGTGGACTTGAGCATGACAATGCGGACGCGAATGCGAACGCAGGCGGTAGACGCGATCACTGGCAAACGGGCCAATCGGAGGGTGGCGATGTCCGTCGCCAGAAAATGCCAACGGTAGTGTGACTGGGGTTGCTGTTAGTCAGGATTAATAGAGGGCGTCAAGGTCGAGGTGTTGGTGGTGACGATTGGCAGAGGCTGGCCACTGGTTGGCCAAAAAATGGTTAGAAAGAAGGCAGTATCGCCGCCGGCAGCAATCGTGGGGTGGTGGTGGCGTGGTTTGTCTCAAAATATATATCTTGGCGAGATGAAGTTGTGGAGGTGGTCAGATTGTCCAGTGGTGGCTCGTTGGTGCTGGAAAAGACACACTAGTGTGGCCATCTAATCTAGATGTCACACTGTTCTCGGACTTTATCCATGTACATCCCTAAAAGACACGCTATTATTGTCTCATGATCCTTGTGAGACTGTAACTAACACTATCTGCCAATACACATTTGACCCATGGATGTCAGGTCAAGGCAATGGTATGCAAGATGGCTATTGAAGTCAATCCTGTATCATATCTTCAAAATTATCTTAATGCACCTAACTTTTCTCTGTCGGATTGATATTGCCGTAGCTATATCTTGTCCTCAATCTTGGACCCAACTCTACTCTGAATGCTATGACATCTGGTTTCTATTCAAAGCTAAGAACATTCTCAAGTAGTTGTCCTCCTATACGGTGAGTTAACTACTTGGCCTTTTCTTTTTACTATAACTACACACTTAGATGGTGGTAGTGCAGAACGAATGCTGGTTGTACATCACAGATGACAATAGTGTGCACTCGGTCAGTGGCAATGCATCATGGTTGGTGGTTGGCCAACTCCGATGGTGGTTGTGTATCACGGACTGCAGTTGTGCTACTCAGACGTTGGTTGTGCAACTCGCATGGTGGTTGTGCGACTCGTACGGCGGTTGTGCTATCCAGGTGCTGAAGCATGATCCTGATGTTGTATGTCATGAACCCATTAGTGTCTCTGGCATGTTCATCTCCATGTGTTTGTCACATCAGAGGTAGTTGCTATCAACTCAACTTAGGGCATCCAACCATGTGTGCTTGATCCGAGGATCATAGTGGTGACATGCAAAAGATGGGCAAGTGCTGCAATGTCCTTGATGGTCCAAATGCTTTTGGTCACTATTCGTCTCAACTTCAGCTAACTGAATATGTGAACACTCTAAGTGGCCCAAATCTCGGGCATAGTAAAGGGAAGGACAAGTCATTAAACATATCATGACATGCCTATGAGATCCATGTTGGTATTTGCTAAAATCAAGATCTCATATCCATCTCATAACTTTTCTAACTGTTAGCACTAAAACATCCATTCCTCAAGTCTGACTGAGCACAAAATCTAAAATCAAACAAACTAAAGGAAATAACTGTAGCTTCGTTAGAGACAGCTCCACACACATGGCTCAAAATAAAAGTCTTTCATCTCAATCCACCAAGACTTGGCTCTGATACCAACTTGTAACACCCCAATGTCGGTTCACCTAAGAACTGAATTAAAAATGTTATGATCGAGTCAAGTCATATTTAAAATTGTTGGTCGGTAAGACTCGATCAATAAAATAGATCGAATCAACCCACTTGGTGTCATAAGAATGAAGACATTGTTAAATATGCATCAAAACACATCAAATATAAGTAAAGGTAAGAAAAGAAATAAATGAGTTGAGCTTAAGTGTGTGTAACGTTTATCTTTCCTTCCACCAAATTGACTCAGGATTTACAATACCTGTATATATTATATGAAAAATGTCATTAACGAGTGTTACTGGTCTGAAAAATAACTAATACAATATGGAAAATTCCATTACCCACAAAAACTTATAAAAGTTCGAGACTGCCTCACATTGGGTGGTTAGCAAACATACTTAAGCAATTGTCGACTCGCATGCATGGCTAGTGTTCATATTCATACATACAATGCTTACGCCCTCACACGTTCCATATCACCTGCCATGGTACTCGAGCGGAAAAAGAACAGTTAAGTTAGCGCCACAAATTCCGGAAATGTGATGCGTTACGCAGTACCCTCATACACTGCACTACCTGAGGGTTTGAAAAGTAGTAGTGTGGTCTATAGATATCTCCGTACCACTCATTCTCTTGTTTGTGAAATCCATAAAAATGAGCATACTTATATAATAGGCTTAGGGAAGAGGCTAGTATCATAAATTTCTTGAGCTTAAGTTCAAAAACCAACAAGGGATCTCATCCTCATAGTTTTATTAAACATGTGTAGCAAACACGGCTAAATGGCCTAACATCGGAGGGATCCGATAAAACATAGCCGATGCCGCCCTATGTATAAAACGTTATTAAACTCAACACGCAATGAGTCAAACGGAGAGGGAGAGTCCTACATACCTGTGGTCAAAGATCCAAGCATATGTACACAACTACGGTGAGCTTATACTTCGAAACCTATATCGAAACCCACTACTAAGTAAAATACTAACATCTCTAGATAATGCATGTTTGTGGTGTATGCTCATATCATCATTACATACAAATAAAGAAAACAGTGTTAACAAACTTATAACTAAACTTGTGGCACAAAAATCAAAACATAATAATAAATAAATAATAAATAAATAAATAAACAAGAAAATGCACTCATAGATAATTAGATAAATAATAAATATATAAACAAGAACAATACTCTATCATAAAATAATAATATAAGTGTACTATATAAATATACTTGTAAACACGAGTAAATATCAATATATACTCGTCAGAGTAAATATATAAATAATTAATTAATTAATTATATAATAAATAAATATAATAAATAAATAGTTAATACTCATTAATCATGTAGTATAATAATATCATAATTGTACAATACAAGAATACATATTTAAATACAAATAAATAATAACATACACATAATGAACAAAAATAAATAAATAAATATATAATTTAGTAAACAAATTAAGACTAATATATATAAGTAAATAGAATATTGATAATAACAAATAATCATGTAAACATTCATCATATATGATAAAAATAAAAATAAAAATAAAATAAATAAATAAATAAAATAATAAATAATGATAAATAATAATAACATCCAATCATACTAAATCATGTGAATATGGATTACAACTAAATAGAGGTTCTCGATTACCAAAAATGGTGAAAGAACGGATGAAAATGGTCCCATCATGAGCAGAACTAGACTGTGTCGAATGGGCTAAACCAACCCGGTTTGGGTTAAATAAACTGTTGGTTGGGTCGGATGGGCTAGTTTGGACTGATGGACACGGACACAGGCTTGGACTGGTGGACTTTAGCATGACCAGGTGGACGTAAACGCAGGTGGTGGATACGTTCACTGGCAAACGGGCCAAACAGAGGGTGGTGGTGCCCGTCACAGGAAAATGCTGACGGCAGGGTGGTTGGGGTCGCCGTCAGTAAGGTTTGATAGATGGTGTCAAGGTGGAGGTGTTGGTGGTATTGCCGTGGGGTGTGGCGACATCGCCAGTGGCAATCATGGCCATGGTGGTGATTGTGGGTTGTCTCAAAATGTAGATCTCGGCAAGATAAAGTTGAGGGGGTGATCGGATTAGCCAATGGTAGCTCTTCGGTACCAGAAATTGGTTCGAATGGTGCCGGCAGCGGTGGAAGCAGGTTGTAAATAGTCTGTCACCGGCGGCGACTACAGCAGTGCTGGTAGTCGTGAGAGGTATAACTTGAAAGCTGGTTGTGAGGCGGAGACTCGCCGGTGGCGATCTGAAGTGGTGGCGGCCCTAAGAGTGAATAACTCTGAAAATGGGAGAACAAAACCAGAAATCATTGCGTGAAGCTATAAGGCTGAGTGAACGGCTCCGCTCATGCCACGTGGCACTATCAGACGTCCGACAACTCGTAGCCTAGTGGGTCCCACATATGGGAATATCTATATAGACGGAATGCTCAAATCGAGTCCGTCCAAAGTCAAAACTGACTCGAATCTTAGAAGTGACTCTATAGGCAGGAATTTAGGTAAGAAGGGCAAATTGGCCTTGAAACCGTAAATGCAATCGTACTGGGCCCATGGGGGCACAATCCAATGGTTTGAAATCCCTATGATGCATGCAATGAGATACCCTACAAAACTAAAATGGATACTAAAAGCTACAACGGCCTAGATCTGGGCCTAGAACTTTGGCTAACATATATAAACAAATCTATATACTTCGTTATACACTGATAACTCATGCTCTTATCATTTGCATGTTGGGCATACTCAGTTACTATAACATTCTTATGGTCATCTGGGCCCATACTCATACTCTAAAAACTAGTCTGGCTCGAGCTTGCTTGAACCGACTTGAGATTGTCCAAGCTAGACAAAACTAAAATCAGGTAATACCCTAAGACGAAACTGGGGTTTTACAGACGATATCATACTACATGGCAAGATCTGAGCCGTCCGCATCAGCGCTAACAACCTAGCATTTTTGTTAGAATTTCTTTTACATTTTTGAATGATTTTAGTCCAAGCGTTGGCGCCACTGTGGAGCTGTCACTGGGGAGACTCCGGCTACCAGATGACCTCCACAATGACCACCTCACAGCTAGCTATTGACGCAGACTAGTCATTCGCATCGGTGCCATAGCAATCACCACCAGCTGTCCTCTTTTTCTTGATGGATTCCACCACTGCCACAGCAGTTTGGGCCCTTTACTGGTGCTGCAAATGCTTCTTCGATGAGGCCGACCTCCCAAATAGGTAACTGTCATCATGGTTGATATTTTGAGCCTAGCCTTGCCAACCGTGGCAGTGGTGATCATCGCCGATAACCCACTCGTTCCAAGCGGCCATTCTTCCTCTTCGTGGCCTTTTCTTGACCACCAGGTGGCCATACTCTGTCTATCACCACCACTGTTGCCCTCTCTATTGTGTGTTATGTCGACCACTACCATTGGTGAGGTAGCCTTTCCGCTGTTGTCATTTTCCGGTAATGGGCGCCACATACCCGTGTTTTCCCCATTTGACCACTTCAAGGTTGTTTGTGTCTACCCTACACGCACCGTGTCCAACAGTCTAGACTTGTCCAGCTACCCGTCCGACTCCCCAAGTTGACCCAGCCCAGTAGTTTGACTTGACCAACTTGCTTGGATTTGAGTGTCGTGCATTTGTTTATTTATTTGTTTTTTATTCCCCATTATTTGAGATGTTGTTGTCAATAATGTGAGCACACACTACAACCATGCATCATAAAAATTTGTAAGTCCTTCCTTAAGCAGTGGGTTCTGATATAGGTTTTGAATTCTTGGCTAGTTGTGGATGTGTCAACACACTTGGAGCATGGAAATCTGGCCTTTAGGACTCTTCTTGGCTTTATCACTCTATTTCATTGTCGTCTTGATTTCAAGATCGTAGAACGTGTTGAGTTGTTGTTTTATTGGATCCCACTTGATATAGGCCATCTAGACGTATTTTATTTTTGGGATTAATAACCCTCAAAGATTAAATCTCTCTTGTTATTTTTGAACTTAGCTCCACCTCAAGTTGCCTTCGGTCCTACTTATATAATTCCCTTCATAGCCCTTAATATAGTTTTCAAATGGTTTTCAGTGAACTGGATTAGGGGAGTTGCATTCCAAAATTGTAAAAATCGTGACCCCGAACCAGGGTTTTATAGTTAGAATCGGTTGGTTCAACCACTATTTTTAGACGAGTCAATTTCAGAACACGCGTACTGAGCCAAGGCTGATTACGTGTTAAGAGCCATGAGGGTATTGTGTGCCCAAGTATATGATGATAACGTCAGCAAGATAACAACCGAATGAGTTATCAGAATAATTGAGTACACCAAGATTTTTTTACTTATTTTAGTATTAAACAGTATAACTTCTTTTAGGCTGAATGACGCATTAGGATGCGTTATGAAGTAGTTTGGGTGGGTTATTAGTTATAGAACATGTCATTGTGATGTTATAGTGTGTATTATATTTTATAGACTTTTTCACAGTTTTTGTTGAATTTTTTTCGGATTTATTCTGAGTTACTAATTATTTTTTACTCGAGTCAGAGTTGAGTTAAGTTTTATTCGCGAAATTACTCCGAACCATCACGCCGACCCTCTTCTCCCCAAACCCTCGACACTGCCCCTGAGATTGCCGCCAACGCCACCTACGGCCACCGATCGATGCTACCAAGCCCCACCGTGCCACCTCTAGCGCCCCCAGCCGCCGCCCAGCCTCCACAACGTTGAATCGCCACGCAACCGCGCCACCCATCTTGACGGAATTCCCTATCGTCCATGCCACTTTGTCGCAACTGTGCAATCAACGCCTGCCCCTTGACTCCACCATCAGTTCCCCCAGGCCACCGATCGATGCTGCCAAGCCCCACCATGCCATCGCTGTGCCACCCCTAGCGCCCCCAGCCGCCGTCCAGCCTCCACAACGCTGAATTGCCACGCAACTGCGCCACCCATCCTGACGCAATTCCTTGTTGTCCATGCCACTTTGTTGCAGCTGTGCAATCAATGCCTGCCCCTTGACTCCCCCATCAGTTCCCCCACACCCAGTGCCACCGCAAAGGGTAGCAGAGGCTCGATCGAACAAGCCGACCAACCCTGGCCGACTTGTCGCTGCTGCCAACGGCCATCACTGCCGTTGAAGCCCTCACAGCCACCACCATTGGGTTGAGCTCTCTAAGCCCGTGCCAACCCATAGCTCCAATTGCCTCACTTGAAAAGTTTCCAAAAAAGTTGTAGAAAACCCCCCAAAAATTACCTGAAAACCACCGAAAATAACCGAGAAAATGATTTTTTTGAAATTCACCGGATTGTCCAACCAAATTCTTCCAGTCAAACCCAATCAAACTCTGGACACCAACGAGTGCCGAATCGGAGTCTCAAGCCACGCAACGAAACCCAAGTCATCATTGATTGCAAACAACGTGAGGTAAAATTAACTCTCACTTAATTTATTAAAGGTGATAATTATTAGCACACCGTGCTACGATTAATGAATTGACGAGTTTCCTATATTATTTTAAATAAAAATATAAATATGCTTGATTGACGTGTATTAAAACAATTGTTAAGGAACTAATTAGGTAAGCTAAGTGATTAGCGTAATCAAATACAACGTAGCATGGGAAAACTTATGTGTGATTGATGTATAATTGATATGTGTATGCTATAGGATGAGTGAATACATCATAAGTGGTCGTTAGCTTTTAGTTTACTATGTATGTACAGAGTAAGAGCTCGCCGCCTAGACACAAAAACATGCTTGGAGCTTCTTCTAGGTCCATTTAGGACTCGTTCCTTGTTTTACGTTCTATTCTATTGCAGGTTTACTTTATTATGTGTAGGACAAGCTAAGTGGTGTTTTATCGAATCTTACTTAACCTAGGCCTTTTAGTCAACCAGTATTATGGATTAATCAATCTCGAGGATGAGATCCCTTGAGTTTGATTTCGAAAATAAGATCCACGGCAATTTGCCTTCGAGCATATTATATAAATCCCTTACCAGGCCTATATATAGTTTTATTGCGTTTTAGTTAGATAAGAGATGGGAAAGACGGACTCGCACGTGCCATGAGGGGGTGCACGTGCCGGTCAAAGCGGGCTCTGGATTAGTAACTGAGTTGCTCCATTCTTTGGGGATCCTGACAACTCCCATTTTGAGTTTCTCACACCCAGAGAAACATTGAGATTTATGGGTACTATTTAGTATAGCGCACATCTGAACTTGTGGTTCAAAAGGTACTAAAGGCGACTACCTGAGAGTAGTTGGCTTTCATGCTCAAAGGCGAGGAGAATTATGGAGGAAATGAGAGTGCTTAGGATATGCTGGTAGTCCCAAGGGACCAGTAAAATGAGAAAATGTCTAGAGAGGCATCAGACTAGTCAGTTCAGGACTCTATCGGGTTTGCAGCCAGGTGGCTCCTCAGTAGATGCCCTTACAAGTGTTCACGATAAGTATATAAATGTTTTTATTCAAAATGAGGCTTAGCTCTCGTATGCCAGTTTGTTATGTAGTTATATTTTTTGACTAGTAACACTTGTTACTGACATTTTTCTTTATATATATGTAGGTGAGGATTACATACTGGATATGTCGACTTAGACGGAGGATCAGTGATCTACCTTGTACACACACATGCTTGATCGTCGACAAAATGCTTGTTTTGACTATTTTGATTGTTTTGTTATTTTATTATGAAAGTGAAACACTTGTGGGGAAGATTTTGGGTATATAGAAATGAATAGTGATAACAGGATCTGAAATGTACATTAGTGTGCAGTCTGAACAATAAAAAGCAAAAATGTGAATAGAATTGTGATGTGGCCAAATTAGATGTAGATGTGAAAAATATGGTGCAATGAATGTATTTTGATTTTTATGTTTATACATGTTTATTTGACAGGGTAGCCTGTAATTACACTTTCAAGGGAGTCTCTATCTGTTTTATTTCATAAATTCTTATCGATTTTATTGCAATTATTTTTTGTATGAACTGGTTGTCATGTCATCCATGTAGTGCCATGTTAGAGTTCCGTGCAATCATCCATGCATAGCGATTGACATCTTCCATGTTGAGACGCTGAGTATAGATCCACTCAATACCAGTGACGTTCTGGTTCGGTTTGTGAGCAAGTTGGATTCGGGGTGTCACAGTTTGGTATCAAAGCCACTCTCAGTCAATTAAGTTGGATGATATTTTCATTCTTGATGTGTGTGTAAAGACTGATCCAAGTTCAGTTAGCAGGTATATATTTCTGTCCTTGTTATCTTTTATTTATAGATTTCTCACCAATGCGTAGTGTGGCGGTGTTTTCAGGGTTGGATCAGTGAGTAGGGGTATTCATGGTAAGAACTCGAGGTACTCGGAAAAGGACTCCATTGCCTCCTTCTCCCAAACAAGTTAGCTCTACTCATGCTCAATGGCGAGACGTTGTCTAGCTGATCTAGAGCCACACTCCCAACAAAAACTCCTAGTGAGCCAGGCTAAGTAAGCTGCCGTAGTGGATGCCATCATAGTGGAAGCCATCGTAGCATTAGAAGCCGTTACATTGAAATGGAGGCTGCCAATTCACAGTTGGTAGAGGTACAAATACAGATACAAGAGAGTCAAGAGGAATTCCAAAGAGAACTTCGACAAATAGCTCTAGCCGTAGCACGAGCAGAGAAGAGAATAGCTACAGATGACGAGGCCCAAGGGGAGCCTATATTTCCCATGGGCCCTCTGCCGTCTCCTCCACTGCTACATCAAGGGACCACTCCTACAAAAAATCCATTGGTCACCCCACTTCAAGTTGGAATAGGTACAGAGGGTAGTGGACATGGGAAAGGGTAGTGGACAAATAGGCACCCCAGGGTTTGGAATACTCGAGTTGGGGTAGTATCGGCATTCCTGTGTTCGAGATTGGAGAAGGATCAAACATATCGGCAAGCAATAGAAATCTTGGATTTTGGCAATATAAGCAGCTCGTGAAGAATGAAGGACACCCATTCATGGGGACGTTAGATGCAAAAGAAGCTTTCTTATGGATTTCATCAACCGCTGGCGTATTAGGAAGTAGGGCATGTCTGATGGAACACAGTGTACGAATTATTGCGGGAGCATTCTAAGATGAGGCTAGAATATGGTGGGATTTAGTCATGACCTCAACTTTTGCAGACAGGCAACCTCAGGATGTGACATGGGATGAATTCAAATTTAAGTTTGATGGAAAATGCTATCCTCCTAATGTAAGGAAGAGGGAGGAAAGTGAGTTTTAGACACTTAGATATGGACCTATGAGTGTGGCACATCACAATGCCCAATTTAGAGCATTGGAAAGATTTTCACTGGATTTAGTACCAATGGAACGATGAAGACTTGAGCACCTTTGTGAAGATCTATATTATGAGATTCGTCCAGCACTGAGTGACAGGAGATGTGCCACTTTGGGGGATGTGGTATGAACCACAAGTGAAGCTGAGTGAATCATGGCTACCCAACCCCACTTAAGCCTCATTAATTTAAATTTTTAAGGACAACATTTTTGTGAAGGAAGGTTGTAAAACCTGTGACCCAAACTAGGGTTTGATAGTCAGAACTGGTTAGTTCGACCATTATTTTTGGTCGAGTCAATTTCAGAAAATGCATATTGAGCAAAAGTCGAGTCAATTTATATAGAAATTTTAAATTAACTATATATTAATGGGCACATAACAATATTGTGGACTAAAATCAACCACAAAATAGGAAAAGTTAAAATGCAGTGAAAGTGAAAAAATAATTAGCACTTTAATGTAAAGGATGTTGATATGGAGTAATATGTCTGACAGCTTCTAAATTAGAAAGCCTATATATCAAGCAATCGATCTCTAATCGCTCGTTCGGTGGCATTTCTTTTTGTACATAGCTTTTCAATAATATTTAATGAAAAAAGATTGTTAAAAGTAGTAGTTTATCACTTTTAACCTATATTATTTTTGCTGGAATATATTTCCAAGCAACATATTTCTAGCAATATATATAGAGCAAATTGGGTATGAGAAGTGTCATTATTTACTATTTGGTGT